>VDFB02121398.1:0-27457 GCA_007258455.2 Sequoia sempervirens
ATAGCTCGATATAATTTGAATTGAATTTCAAGTTACTTGTCAAAAAGATTATATCTTGTTCTCAACTCAATGGTTCATATTGCTTAAGTCATTTAATTTTTTATTTATTGTAATCAACATGAATGAACTTAATTATAAAATGGCATTGATTTCCCTAAAATTCTACTAGAGATCAAATGTATATTGAATATAAGGAAATGTAAGTTGTAAGAGGTCATAAAAAAAGAAAACATGTATGTATATTGAATATTTAAAGCAATTGCATACATATATTATGTGTAAACATGTTTAAACCATAAGAAAATACATGTACATATATGTAAAAGAATTCAATACATATAAACATAACACATATTATTTAAGCAAAGCGGCAAATGTATGTATATATCATATAAGAAAATATATGTACATATATCATAAAAGCAAAATGTAAATTAAAGATCATCTAATGTCGAATACTAAAGATCAAAAAACAAGCAAATGTATGTCTAGATCATATAAGCAAGTGTAAGAGATCATCAAATATCAAATACTATTTTAAAGATCATCATATATAATCAAATACACATGTGATAAAGATCATAAATCTAGAATGCATGGCCTAATAAGAATGTCTACTCCTAGACGAATGGCCATCTGAATGAGAACGGTCCTGCTCTGATGGATGTGCTGAGCCCTGCAAATAAAATTGTGTACAAGATGTGTTAAATACATATAATTTTTATTAAATAAATTTTATGAAAGTTATTTTTAAATGAACTTATATTTTTAAATATCAATCTACAACTTGTATTTATCTATGCATACATAAATATATATTTATGAATAACTCACATGTCCACTAATAGCAGATTCATCCACAGAGTCACATCGATCATGCACACGATCTAGACCAAGGGTAGGAGTGATATGAGGTATGTCCACCTATAACAATATATATACACACATATATATCAACTTAAATGAATATCTAGTTAAAAAGAAATTTAAAAAATAATGAAAAAAGAATTGAAACATGCACATGCACACATACATGCACATCATCTGATATCGGATGACCTAAGTCCTCTGCAACATTCGCCTCCACCATATGGACCAAACGATCAAGCGATGAATCAATATATGCATCCATCTGATCTATCCCATGTCGTGCCAGAAATGATGAATGTAGATGACTATGCCTATGTGGGTCCACCCATGGGCAACCAGTGTGTAGGTGGAAATGGTACTCTGCCAATTCCTTCTCAAAATTCCCAACACACTGGAAAGTTTGCAATTTGTACATCCCTTGGCTAGAAGCTAAGGGATATGGGATCCCTGCCAAGTGTTTGTTGTCGAGGACTGAATGTATATGTTGCAGCTGTCAGGATAGTTCTAACAATATAATCTAGTCATTTAGGTATCGGGGTAGCTTATTTGGCCTTTCTGTGAAGCCTTGGGCACGAATATATGTAAACTTGGGGTATTGTATGAACAAGAAGGTGTATTGCTTCAAGAACGCCCGAGCACTATGAGAGACCCTTCTCTCAAAATCCTGTTCAAGCAACCTGATGATGTGGCCAATGAAGGTGTCGTTCACCCTGCAATACTCTTTCTTGAAGTTCCTGAACTGGAGCTGGGGTTATCTGTCATAGACCTTCAATATTTGACCCGACTCCTCATTGGATGCCACAAATAATCCACTAAACTACCTCTACTCGGCCAATGAGTACACTAGATAAGAGGTCATATAGAATCTGGAGGTCTTTTTTAGTTCATGAACTACTCATGGAAGCAGTTGTTTATGATGCCTCCCTGGTAGAATGAGGCTTTTGTGGTGACATCTTCATCCCCACGAAGGATCTTCTCAAAGAAATATACCATCCACTCTTGGAAATACACAGCAGTGGGGAGGCCCATCACCATGCTCAACATGGTTACCAGCTCATGGCAGTCCTCATAGAAGTCGTTGCGGAAGAGTTCTTGAGGTACCTTTGCAACGCTGCTCCTTTTCTCTTTGATCCAGTACTGATTTATCAGTTTCTTGTAGCCCATCGGGTCCTCATCCCATGTTTCCATGCATTCTTCTATGGTGGGCATCTCCCATCTCCCCAAAGGTGGGGATGTGAAAGGTCTTCACAATTACCTCACCCGACATGCTAGCAAGGATGTTCCCATCCTTATCAACAATGGTTCGTGTCTGTGGTTGGTAGGCCTGCCGGCAAGCCATGAACAATTAAGGGGCTACGAGGGACAGAGGGAAGCCTCCAGCTTTAGCAATCCCACTTTCTCTTATCATCCTTGTATTGCATGTTTTTGGGTGAACTCTAACCCTTTGCTTAAATTCATCAATATCGACATGGCTGATATTGGTATCTGTGATTTCCTTCCAATCGGTGATGTTTTTTGAATGTAGAGGTTCACCCTAGAACTGGTACTTCATTTTGTCTTTGTCCTCTTTTCCATGAGGAGTCTTTCCAACTTTCTTTCCTTTGTCTTTTTCTATAGCCGCCCCTGAGGGTCCTGCTCCTAATTCCATATATCCTGCAAACAAAAACGTAATGAGTACAACCAATTACACAACATTAACATTAGTTGAAATCCCATGGATGAAATCCAATTAGATAATTCATCATTCACGAAATCAAAATTTTACTTCAAAATGTCGTTAGTCACTTTTAGTAGGAGTTTTGGACAATCCGGGCCCAGAGGGCTAGACTTCCCTAGCAGGAATGTTGTTTTGAAGGGAAAACAAGGTAGGGCAACCCGTTTGATTTCTCCTGACTTCATATTTTGATGGTTTAAAAGGATCGTGCAGGAGAGGGTTAAATTTAGCACGTGGGTTGAGATCAGTTTTCAAATTGGAGGTCATTTGGATCACTTTTGGGGCACCTAGAGATATGGGGTCAGAAAGTCGTTAGGCCTTTGTTGTTTGAAATGGCTAGAAAGAAACAGTGTTTCGGGGTTGAAACTCTGGGGTTCGGGACCTGGGAGGTGAAAGGATGGCTATCGTAACCTCAAACTTCAAAGGATTCAGGCTCCAAGGGGCGGGAAGCCATCAAGGTTTCATTGCTTAGAATAGCGGTTGCTGAGCAGAAATCTAAGGTGCTAGGCCAGACATCAAACTTGGCCACTAGGTTTTCTTCGTTAAATTTCTTGGTAAACAGGAGGGTGGAGCCTGGAGGTCAGAAAGGTAGGCATGTTTTCCTTTCACGTCGACCGGTCGAGATGGGACGGAATCCTGGGGAACAGGGCCCAGTGTGGGAAAAGACACCAATGTTCAATTGTTGGTTGTTCTCCATAGAAAATGAAGGCCTGGTGTCCAAGGGGTGGAAAGTCACAGTCAAATGGTTGTTTTGAAGGAGCGAAGTGGCCACAAAATTTTGCAATCTGGGACCTGACATTGTGTTCAATCATTTCATTCGAGTTCAACTTCAAATGATGAAGGGCGTGGCGGGCCTCAAATCTTGGGTAGATGGGTTCTCCTCGCCATTTAGGAATGACAAAAGTAATGAAGCATCCTGATTATGGAATCCCGGTGGAACAGGCTCGTGAAGAAAAAATGGAGGCTGGTCTTCAAGTTTTAAAGTTCAATGATAGTTTGCTTACAAAAATCAAGGGTGCTAGGCCCGAGATGGCAACCCGCCATTTGGAAAAATTTTGTTTCATTTTCTAAGTTCTCAATAGCGATGGGTTGGTGCGGGCCCGAAGGGTACAAATGGCCTGCGTGAAGAAAATCGACAACATGGATGAGTACAGAATTTACCTTGGAGGATGATTTGCAGGTTTTTTAGAATTAGGCCACATGGGTTTTTTAGATATTATCTTCCTTTGTCATTTTAATACATTTTAACCCATGTTCGTTCATTGTTTTAAACGAAAAAATAACCAAAAACCTTACGAGAGGGTGGACGGAAAACCTACCTTGAAAGTCCAATTAGGGAAGTTGTGAAATCCACTAAAGACAACTAAATGATGATCACGGATGTGAGGGTGGCGAGCGATGGATGCACTAAACTTCTTAGAAAGCACTCTGAACTCCTCTAACAAACCTGACAATTGAAAATGATAGGTCGAGCCACATATTTATACCCCAATATGCATTTAACACCATCATTTAATGCACGTACAGACGATAGGAGGGTTGGTGGAGTTCAAATTCACAAATGGTAGCGGGAGACCCAGGGCCCAGGGGCTGGAAAGATGAAACCCCATGGCTGCTTCTAAATACATTTCTGAAGCTAATGGCAAAGGGGATCTTGGGGCCCAGAGGGTGGAGCATTGTCCAGGTTTTGTCGTTGAGAAACAACAAAGTTAATACAAAGTTTCGAGGGTGGAAGTCTGGATAGCTGGGCCTAAGATGGGAAAATGGTAGGATATTTTCATCAAAAGTTAAATAGGGCGGCAAACGAGGATCTGGGTTCCGGGACCCAGGGAGGAAAAATCCTTCCACCGCTCAAAATAGCGAACACCTGGAGGAAACCCGACGAGCCGGGCCCGACAGGCCCGTTGGCTGCTGGCAGAAGCAAACTACTAGGTAAGATCTGCAAGGCACCAGGACTTAGCCAAATTGGAGGGGATGAAACACGGTCAACTTAAGATGAGAATTTGAAACACGTTGACCATTTAGGACACCAAAATGGGGCATGTAAAATGAGGTAGCGACAAAACATCCTGACAAGGCGAAAGAAAAAGAGGGTCCTCATTCTGAACAGGGCATGTGTGTTGAGGGCACAACAGTTCTTCCTATGTCATTCTATTCTTTTGGTCCTCTTTTACAATTCCCCATACTTCTAAGGATATTTTAGCACAAGAATGAAATAAAAGATTACTTTGTCAACATTAATGTACTTTCTCTTGAAACATAGAAAAATGGGTTCACTACAATGGAATAGGGGTATCATGGACCTATTTCTCTATTTTCATTCAAGGAAATGAGATCTAAACCATCAAGTGACTAACAACCAAAAGGTGAGTCAATCAACAAATTTCCTTTCCATGCAAATATGAGGGTATACGTTAAATAATATTTTGGGAGAAAGATTAAGACCATCAAATAAAATTTGAAAGGCAAGCTATAGAATGTAAATGAAAGACTGTACTCAAAATTGGAAAAAATAATCAAAAGGAAAATATGGAAAAGGGAGAATGATGTTTACCAATCACCAAAAGTGTCATTTTGAAGTTCACTGAGTACTCATTTTCCCTATGGCAAATGGGTCATGGTTAGGGCTCTATAAAAATGCTTTATGGGTTCTCTGCTCCTATGTTCACACCCCCAGATTTTTGAGTTTCACTATTGAACATCTAGAATTAAATCCTATAGAAGAGTTTTTGTGAGATAACAACTTTCCTTGCAACTTTGACAACTTTGCAATTTTCTTTGACAATAATTTTTATCTTCAAAGGATCTTCCACCTAAAACCTATAAACACAAACACAAGAGAAAAATGTTGTTTTTGGTGATGGCGGGTTTTCCTTGGTCAAACCATGTTTGAATTTTTAAACTTTGAAATGAAATCAAATAACATGAAGGAAATGATGAATGAACAATACTTGATGTCACAACTCACCAAACCTTTAATTAAACCTTGGAATGCAAATATGTAACTAGCATGAAATGGCTTCAATGGATGTGGATCATGATCTTGAAACTTGATTTGAAATGATGCCTTGAATGCTTGAATGGATCATGAACTCTACATCACCATATCAACTCAAACAACATGCCTGATGCAAGAAAGCTCTAACATTATAATGGAATCTTGATTGCTGCAATAATATTCACTAAATCTACTCTTGAATGCCTTGAAATGCTCTCAAATTTCTCTTTATCTAATAAAATTGCTAGCATAAACTTGCTCATAAAATTTTCTCATAAAATTGCTAGGTTGCTTGAAAGTTTTAGATGAAACTTAGTGAAATGACCTTATATTTATACATATGTTCACATTAATTCCTAAAATTCAAGTAACACAAGTTGACATGTGAATACACATTTGAAATCATTGAAAAAACACCAAAAACATATTTGAAACTTAGGTCATAGATCTAAGTGAGGACCCATTCACCATATGGGTCATAGGTCACTTACCTAGTACATACATTCTTCATAGATAAGTGCTATGTAATGACATTTATGGATTTTGGGTTTTATCCCTCAGAAAATGTAATTAATCAGGCTTGGATTTGAATTAAAGGGGCCAATTAAGGCATAATTAGCCTCAATTAATTAAAGGAGCCCTAGATAAGTGTGAAAGTGTAAAGTTACACCTTACAACACTAAAATAAGACACAATTAAGTCCATTTTAATTTAATCAGGCCCTAAACTTAATGTGAATACGTGAAATACATATTACAACACTAAATTAAGGCATAATTAAGCTCATGTTTTAGCATTAATTATTTATTCCAAATTAAGTGTGAAAAAGGGATACTTTTTCCTACACTACACCTCTTAGTTCCAATGCTTTCCCTTCTAGTGGTGAAGTATTGTCAAATGCAGATTCTCACCTTACATTAGATCCTTTGTAGATAGATGTTGAAAATTTTCCTCCTATTTTTTCATCTATCATATATTTATATTAGAGGAAATAAATTAGTTAATCTATTTGTACGTATCCACTCTTTATAATAGTTGATCAACTCATTATATTCCTCTTCAAGGGTGCTGTCACAATAGTGGTTTACAATTTATGGGAGATTCTATTTTTTGCTGAAATCACATATTTTTAGAAAATATAATGATTTAAGCCTTAAAAAATTTCGTTTAAAGCATTCAAATTGAAGAGGGTTTGATCAAACTACTTTAGATCAAACCCCCTTGGATAGAAACCCGCTAGTTTTAAACCATACCTATAACGGAGTCTCCTTTACACCTAACAAAATGCTGATAAAAACCACTTTTGATTTGCCTTTTTGAGGATCAAATGAATTCGTTTAAATTATTTTTTTGTAAGTGTGTATTCCTTATTATAAGTTTTCAAAATAGTATAATTTTAAATAAATTTCATTTTATTATTATATTTATTTTTTATTTCTTTTGAATGTACGTTTTTCACCGAAAATCAAGATATTTGTTCTTCACATGTGGAAAAATAGTAGATTATCAAAAAAAAATTTGAAAAATATGAGTGCACCAGATATTGAAGTCCTTGATTCAACAATTTTTTTTTTTTTGAATTTTGATACATACAAAAAATGTTACGCATTATACGGTTGTGCTATGTCTGAATTATAATTGGTTTGACTTCAAATTTTGATTAAAGAAAAAATATTCAATAAAAAACTATCTAACCAAGTGGAAGCACTAGATATCATAGTTAAAAATCAAAATTTGAAAGAATTAAAATTTTATCCTTCATGGAAAAAAAATTATGCATTATACGGTGAGTGTTACTTTTTAAAAATGTTGTTTTCTGAAAAAAACTAGTTTTCGAGGGAGATGGAAAAAAAGGTGCATTCTGATTCCAATTTTTTTGAAAAAATATATTTAGAATCTACAAACAAAATGTCACAAAACTCTAGTTTGTATCATCTTCAAATTCCTCACGGTTTAGCTGCTATAGTTTCCTGAAAGTGAAGATTTAGTTAAAAAAAATTATTCCAGTGTCTAGTTTGGCCAAAAATTGTAAACCACTATTGTGGGATCACCCCAAGTAATAATTCTTCTACTTATTGTTTTGATTATTTTCTTTATATTTTGAGGATAACACAAAGTATTGAGAAAATAATTCACATCAAGGCCTATCTCACCTTACTAACATAAAATTTTCCTTTGTCTGATTGATTTGTGATCTTATCCTTTTTGTACATATATATTGTTTATTTCTATATATATGTTTATGATGTTATGACATTACGATTTTCTTGGTTTATTTTGTTCTAACTATATTGTCACATGCAAGTTTTAATTTTTTATGCAATTTTTTGGATATTTTTAGCCTAGGGCACAATTACATTACTTGAAGATATTTATGTTTTCTGCCTTTGTCTTCCAATCTTTGGCCTCCTTTCTTTTTGACTGTGGAAGTGTTCAAGTTAATGAAGGGCTGATAAGAAAGATAGGCAATGTACCACATGGTGGCTGCATGACTTTCCCTCATCATTTTTTTACGGAGGAGCACCAAAGACATGTGTTAGAATGGAGGAAGTTTTCTACAAAAACATTTAAATTCAGAAACATAAGGTTTTCGACCACGTGACGTGTCATCTTTCTATCAAAGGAAGATTGTGCCTCTAATGAGGTATTATCTTTTGGAGATTGTCAGAACTTGCCAGTTTTTCTTTTCTTGGTTCTTAGGATGGAATTTTTGCGTCGATGCTTCGAGATGGTGTGATTGGTTAGCGGAATCCTTTGCCAAGCTATTGTTTTAGGATCTGATCGTATATGAGCTTCTATCTTTAAAATATCTAAAAGACATTAATGTAGTTGTTGGGAGTTAATGAGCAAAGATCTTTTGCAGCCTAACCAAGGGTTTACAATCAGATTGCGAGCTATCAAATATCAACATCTGGTAGCAATAACTTCTATACTAAGGCAGTGTTTCTTTCTTTTGGAGGCTATAAAAAGAGAGTGATGACAAAATGAAGGGTTGGATTCCAAGTGATAGTTTCTTTTTCAAAAGAAGTGTTTCCTTAGTTGTCTTAGGATTTGAGAATTATATTTTAGAAACAAGCTACCAAACTACTTTATTCTGGCATGTTATATCTATTAAGGTTTAAACTATTGTCAGATTGCTATTTGACCTTTGTTTCAAAGTTCATTTCATAATTAAAGCTCAAACTATTGAAAAGTATTTGTTGAGACTGTGCATGTATGACCTTTTTCAAGCTTTCTTTTTTGATATTGTCATTTTGAATGAAACACTATGTCTTGCAAGTTGTATCCAGATAGTTTGAATAGCATATTTCTATGCTTTATGCTTGTATTGTAGAATAGTGGCTTAAGAAAATTGGACTATGTCATTGGAATTTTTTATTTTCTTGAAAATTGTTATTTTGTTGTGTTATGCTGTATTAGGAGACATAGTTCTTGTAATTTCTAAAATATTGTTCTTTTACTCATAAGAAATCTTTATGCTTGATCGGACCTTAATGAACACTGCCTATGGAAAGATCTAAAAGTCTACACTATGCTTGAAGTTAGCCTTTGTTGTTCGTCATGTTTCCAACAATGAGAGGTTGTGGCATTTTGTGTCTATTTATATCAATCATAGAAAGAATTTGAGTTTGAAATGTTGTAAAATATTTGGCGCATTTCCTTTTATGTTTTATGTTTACATTTCCTTCTCCCCTTATCTCAAAACCCCAAAAGAAGAGTCAGATTTCTATAAAAAAACCCCAAAGGTATTCAGTGAGACACATTTTGTCCCTCACTCGCTGAATTTTTCCATAAGACTGTCAGAGAAGCACAAGCTTTGATGATCAATAGTTCTTTTTCTGGCATGCTCGGTGGGACCGAAGTTTTTCCAAATTCCTGATTAGAAGTCATAAATATTTCTTGAATCAGGCTAAGCAAGGAAACTGAAAGTTTCATGCCCAGATTCCAAACAAGAGCATCCTCAAGAGGTCACTTCTAGTACTCTCAGTTACCTACCTCAATCCCTAGAAGGAGAAGACTTACAATTTTTGTATCACCTGTAAGGAGTAATAGAGCGAGAAGTTGGAGCCTAGTATCTAAAGCCTTCTCTACTCCACCCAGAGGCTTAGACTTCCTAATCGGATTACCTATAGATATGATTCATAGGAATATTTTCTCCATGGCTCATGTACCTCACCCTACTCCTAAAAATTTCATAATATGGGATAGTGGTAGTCCACTACAATCACCCACACCCCCAGATGTGTGGCATGCTATACCTACTAATGCCCTCAAAGCTATTCCAAGATTCTCTGAAGAATATTTTAAAACCTCTTTTGAACACCTTCAAGATATAGGGAAGGTATGTATGGTACATAATATAGCAGAAGAGAATATTGCTCTAAGGTTGTTAGTTGTTTCTTTTAAGGGAAAGGCCCAAGATTGGTATCAATCTTTGGTCTTGGGTTCTATCATCTCCTGGGACTAGCTTAGAGAGTGCTTGTTCAAATGATTTTTAGAAAAAGGAGATCGCTCCTCACTATTGCATCAATTAATCACCATTAAAAGGGCCCCAAAAGAAGCCACGAGCGATTTCAACACTAGGTTTGATAAAAATTGGTAGAGGATTCCCCTGACTGCCCGACCCCTAGTTGTGATGGCGTTCATGTTCTATCTGAAGGCTATCAATCTACATATCGCATTTATGATAGCTTCCATGGGGGAAGATATCTTTCCCGATGCTTACGAGTTGGTGGTACGAGCGAAAAACAATCTAATTGATGTTGGGAAGCTCCCACTGCTATCCCCCATGCCCATGTTTGTAGAACCCTCTAGAACATCTCAAGAAAGAGGCTATTCAAGCATGCCCGCTATACAAAGTAGCACTTCGAACATGCCCCAATCTATGTATGTATATCCCTCCACACAAAGCAACTTGTCAAGATCAAGTTCAGTGACGACTAATATTAATGACATGAAGAGTCTCATATAGACTCTTGTTAATGAATTGGTCATCCTCAAATAGTAGTAGGCAACACCTCTCAAGCTGAACACTTAGACTTACAATGGAAATAGGTTTTCTTATCAGAAGAATACACACCAAGAGTTTCCCTGAGGAGGTGGCCAATAGGTGACATCTGCAAACGAGATAGTTCTTGTCACCATGCCACTTCAAATGGTAAAATTCATTTAGAACAGAGAAATGATCCAATGCGAAAACAATTTGGTGGAAGATGATGATGTATGGTGTTTCCCATGCACTGATGGTCATCTTCCATAAGATTTCCCAAGGGGAAATATGTGAAAATGGATGGCCAAGCGAAGAAGCAAAGGACCGCCCCCGAATGCAAATGAGTATGGATCATTCAAAATGAAGAATGCTCGCTTTAGAGTGCAATTGCGAGGGATGCCCCTAGAATAAGAGATAGACAGTGCACTTGATTAAGCGTTGTTCTCATGGGTGGAGGAAGAAGATGCAGTATATGCAAATGAAGCTCTGATGATTGGTACTCTGCCAGTACGGTTGGATTACAACACAGGATCTAAGAGGAGGCTCACTAGGGAGTATGTTCAATATGCTTTGTCACATCCACAGCTGTGTCAGCCACCTCCGCAAGAGAAACAAGCTCCATCACCCACCATTCGACCTTTTCCACAACCATGTAATTCACCAATGGAGGAGAAGGATACGAGCAATGCGCCAACCTCGGTCATGACAAAATGTTTTCCCCCGAAAATAAAAGAAATACCACCATTTAGCCTAAGGCCCAAACAGCTAGGATGCTTAACGTGGTGGAGCAATTAAAAAGAAGGCACCTACCAATGTATTATTATGGGACATCATATCAATTCCTGAGCAAAAATATCTGCTTCAAGAAGCATTAGAGATAGACGAATGAAACCCGCATGCGGAGGCGGTTCAACCTTGCAATCAAATCGAAGGTGGCAAATCCTTACTTCTTCCCCAGATTCTAAAAGTAATAGCTTATGCAAATGATTTAGATAACATAAATGAAAAGGAGGTAATTGGAAAAAATCCCACACCTTTCTTTTTAACGTTTATAGTAGGAGATAAATTGTTGCAGAATAATATGACTAATTTGGAGGCTAGCACAACCGTTATGCCAAAGCAAGTGGTGGATGCTTTAAAACTTAAGTATGAGCCCCTAGAAAATGGAATTATTCAACTAGACAGAAAGAAGGTCCTGAACATTGGTTGAATAAGGGATCTGTCCCTAACCCTTTTCTCCTACCCAAGCCAAACCATCACACAAGAAGTGGTAGTAATAGACATTATGTTGGTCTTCAAAATGTGTCTATCAAAGGATTTCACCACCAAACTTGGTGGATACATGGTGCTTGACTGGTCCCACTTGATTTTGAGGACCAAGCATGGGGCAAAGATGAAGATTCTTTCTGAAGATTTGCATCCCAAACATATTGTAGATAATGCATTCCTATGCTTTGAGGCTGCACATACTGTTATATCTCAATAGTAGAAATATTGTGTTGAAATGCTAGATGATGAAGAGGATACAAGTGAGCGGACTCTAGAGGAAGAAGTGTTTCTCAACCAATTCATTTATTTTGATCCATTCAACAACTTCCATGCAACTGGGCTCGACACTTATGTAATTTTCAACAGTGATCAAACTTTCCTGAAACTAATAAAGGATGAGGAAAACATCGATGAACCATCTGATAATCATCTATAGACCCTATATTTTGTTGGTGCCAAGTGTAGAGCCAACTCTGGTGTGGGTGTCCGATTACTCTCTCCAATAGGATCTAAGAATCTCAGAGCTTACCATTTTATGTTCTCATGTTTCAATATTGATGTTGAATATGAAGCCTTAATAAATGGCCTAAACATTGCACAAAGAATGGGTATAAAGAGAAAACAAGTTTTTGTAGATTGAGAACTAATAGTGAGCCAGATTTGTAGTCAAGCAACATCAAAGAATACCTAAATGAGTTCATACAAACACTAAGTCTGTGACCTGATTAAGAGTTTCGAAGCCTTCAATGTACAATTTATTCCCCGATCCCAGAACAACATAGCGGATCAAATGGCATCGATGGGGTCACAATTCGAACTAGCTTCTGACTCAACTAGGAAAAATGCAGTACAAGTCATTGTCCAACCCTCAATTCTGGACAATGACAAAAATTGGCTGGTTTTCAATGACGATTCTCACATAGCTACCTCCATAAAAAATGAAGGAATGGTTTCTAGCACTCCAACCCTAGGGGCAAAATTTTTTGATGGGCAGGTCATTCAATTAAAAGGGAACAAGCTTCCAAGAGGATTTATTTCCCTTGAGAACCTCTTTGACTATGAAGATGCAAGAAATGACAAAGGTTTATGGTGGATGAAAGAGATTATGAAGAGCTTGATGTTGAAAGGGGTAGAAAGTTGAAAGTTGAGAAAGAGGTTCTGCTAAAAGATAAAGAAAGACTAAGGGATCTGTGTTATGAATATGACAGAGTTATGGCCTGGGCCTATGATGACCTTAGAGGCTATGACCCCGATATAATTCAACATACCAGTGACTTGGAGGAAGGGTCTAAGGCCGTCTAACAGAAGAAAAGGCCTATCAACCCAAAGGTTGAAGCATTAATGGGACAAGATCTCACCAAGTTGGTTGAGCTCAAAATAATATATCCAATCAAACATTCCACCTGGGTTTCAAACCTAGTACCTGTCTGAAAGAAGAATGGTGATATTAAACTTTTTGTCGATTTTTGAGATTTGAACAAGGCATCGTTGAAGGACCATTATCCTCTGCCATCAATGGAGCAAATTTTGCAGACAATAGCAGGATCCAAAATGTTCTCACTACTAGATGGTTGTTTTGGATATAACTAGGTGTATGTGAAGGAGGGTGACCAACACAAGATGACATTTACCACTAAGTGGGGAATGCTTGCATATACCAAGATGTAATTTGGTCTGTGAAATGTTGGCACAAATTTTCAGCGAGCAATGGATATTTACTTTAAATGTATAATTAACTTGGTCATTTTAATATATTTGGACAATCTAACAATCTTTTCAAAATCAAAAGATGATCACTTTTATCATCTAGAAAAGGTTTTCCATAAATGCCAATAGTTCAGGATTTTTCTAAATCCAAAAAAATGTGTCTTTGGATTACCTCAAGGCAAGCTACTTGGTTTTGTAGTCTCAAAAGAGGGAACATCAATAGATCCTGAAAGAGTTTGATCCATAATGGAACTACCCTTGCCAGTAAACTAGAAAGTACTCCAATATTTCTTGGGAAAATCAATTTCATCAACAGGTTTATTTTGGATTTTGCCAGTATTGTGAGGCCTATCACACTAATGCTCAAAAAGAATATGTTGTTCAAGTGGACCCCTAAAGGAAAAGAATCTTTTGAGCAAATAAAGATAGCAATTTTTGTTGCTCCAGTCTTGGCTAATCTAGATTTTTCCAAGGATTTCTTACTCTATGTATATAGTGGTCAGGATAGCATAGCTTCAGTGCTCACTCAGAAAGGCAATCAGATTGAAGGAGAGCATCCTGTTGCATTCCATTCTAGAACTTTAAAGGGCTATGAGATGAAGTACAAATCACTATCCTCCTAGCACATCCCAGTGTGCAGGAGTACATCACAAAGGGTGAAGTCATTGAAAAAAGAGAAAACTAGATCACCAAGATCCAGGAATGTGATGTAGATATCCAACCAACTAAGTTGGTCTGGGGAAGAGGTCTATGTGAATACATCACACAAGAAACAAGTTTTGTGGCTAAAAATGAGACTGATCAAGTTTACTCAAACCAATTCAAGTCCGATGAGTCTTGGGTTGTTGATCGGAAAAGGTACATGCAGAAGAGATATTATCGAACCATTCTTCCATTCAATAAAAGGAGGTACTACTGACTGCAAGATGCTAGGTATGTACTGGTTGAAGATGTACTGTTTAAGAAAAAATATGATGGTGTGTTGCTCCAATGTCTCGATAACCTATAGGCAGAAAGAGTTCTTAATGAATTTCACCATAGCCTTGAGGGTGGGTACTTTTCTGCCAAGACCACTGCTCTAAAGATAATGCAGGAAAGATATTATTGGCCCTCTATGTTCATTGATGCACATCATCTAGTGTAGAAGTGTACCTAGTGCCAATTTTTTGTTGGAAAAAGAAAGAATGTCGCTCAACCCCTTAGTCCGATTGTAACCAATGAACCCTTTGCCCAGTGGGGCTTGGATTTTATCAGTATGATAAATCCTATTTCAAGTGTCGGACACAAGTGGATCCTCATCACAACTGATTACTTTACTAGATGGACAAAAACCGTAGCCCCAAAGAATGCAATGGAAGGTGAGATTGTTAATTTCCTTGAAGAGATAGTGACTAGATTTGGGCCACCCAAAACCATCATATCCAATAACGTCCAATCTTTTGTTGGGTCAAGGATGTCATATTTCGCTATTAGGCATGGGATTTTTTTTAAAACTTCATCAAATTACTAACCACAAGGAAATGGGTTAGCAGAGTCCACCAACAAAAACCTAATTAGGTTAATTAAATGCATTGGGTTAGAATGGCAAAGGGACTAGCACAAAAATTTGGGAGTGGCTCTATGGGCAGATTGAATTACCCCCAAGAAGATCCTGAAGACCTCTCATTATGAGTTGGTATACGGAAAAGAGGTAGTGATACCCATTTCCATAGAAATTCTTGTTCTACAACTACTGAAAGCCCTAAAAATTGAAGAAAACAATGGAATGGAAGTGTGACTAGCAGAACTACTCAAACTAGAGGAAGAGAGAGAGAAGGCCCATGGAGCCTTGATCAACTGATAATAGACAGTCAAGCGATGGTTTGACAGAAAGACTTCTAGTCCAAAATTTAGTGAAGGGAGTTTAGTACTGAAAAATGATGAGCGTATTGCGAAACCAGGGAAACACACTAAATTTGAAGCAGTATGGAAGGGACCTTTCTGAATAAGCACCTGTAAAGAAGAGAACATATATGAACTAGAAGATATGGAAGGAAATGCTTTAGGTATACCGGTGAATGGTATTTATCTAAATATTTTGAATTAAAATGCATAGTTCTTTGAATTTTAACAATTATGTAGAATATGTAAAATTTTGTAAATATTTCAAAATTTTGAGAATAAGACAACTAAGGACACTAAAGAGACAAGTGGTTTATATTATATTTATCGATAATTCTACATACATGCAAGCTTGAGGCTTAGATCCAAGAATATGGCTCTATCAAGTGAACCCAAAAGGAGTTACAAAGCAAAAGATTCAAAAATAAGGAGTAACACACAAAAGCAGATAGGAAGTGCCTCTAGCCATCGCTGAGGAAGTAGAGAAGGCTTGTCATTAGGTTTTCTTTATTTTCTTTCTTTCTCTTCTTCTCTGTTTGGTTCCAAAAGGAGGTCCGAAAGTGCAACGAACATGAATGCAGCCTCAAGGCCTACTCATTGCTACTCTACATAAGGAAGTCAGAGTATTTCCTCTAGGCTAGTCCTGTAACCTGCTCCACACCATACTCACGTAGAAGAAAAATGGCCAAAGGCGATGTGGAATGGCGGTGTGTTTCAATGTCCATAGTGCAGAAGTCATAGAGAAAGGGTAACCAAGGCACGTCTATGCCGAAGTCCACATGCCTCTGGAGGTCCATAGTGCTTAGGATACCAACACCAGGGATGGCCACTTTCACTACCTCACCAAGCCCCTCCATCAATGAGGTGTCAAACATCTCACGACATAGCTCAATTATCATAGGCTTGGACACGTTCAAATCTAGCAATGAGGCCATGAAATGGGAAAACACATTGCAGTTGCTCTAAAGCTGGTTCTCATCAATAATGAAGTCTACACCCAACACCCATTTGAACACAGTCATGATAAGTGGGTCACATTCCTTGACCACGTGTTTGATTCGGTCGCTGGTAATCTCTCTCGTGAAGCTGTATTGCAGCCTCCGTGGAAGGGGTCGAATAGGGGTCTCTAAGCCAATAGACATGTTGAAAAGCAGTGAATTATGGCTGAATGGAGATAAGCAGAAGACCAGCTAACTTAAGGGACTTTATGTTTGCATGAATGCTGCAAAAGGTGGTGTGGCTATATATAGAAAATGCCAACCTACAAACTCAACCAATGAAATATCTATTTTTGGCTGGATGACAATGGGAAAATTTGTGGTAGAATGAACTAAGGTAGATAAATCATATGGAGGATCCCACTTAAGGAATAAATTTGGGCGTTGGGAGTAAATGCTCTTGTGTGCTGATTGTTGACATGTGTCCTTCACCACCATCAGTGCCAACTATCTCATTAATGAGAAAATATGGGGGTTAATATGGTAAAACTCTGACAAATTAATGGTTACATTTTTCAAGGGTACTTTGCACCACCTCGACACATTTGGTATGACGAAAAGTGTGCTTCTCGAAGAAATGTTTTCTTTTGATTAAGATGTGGTGGAAGGAATGTACTAATTCCATCATCATGGAATTTTTGGCATTCCCTAGGGATACAGATCTGTAGTCCACACGTATTACCTCGGGGGTATCATTTAATGGCCCAGTAGTAATAGCGTGGTCTTAAGTGCATGTACTAGCAAGAAAATTAATTATTCTCATAAGTAGGTTTTTTTCTTTTGAAGAAAGGGAAAGTGGTTGTTATCTCTAAGAATCTCTCTACAACTTTTGATATAGTCATGGTGGAACACTCAACCTTTGAAAGATAGACTACAACTTCAAGTCAACGACTTGGTTATTCCAATGTTTGAAATTGTTCGTCAACGCCTCAGCGGTGGAGGAGCGTCCTTTTAATGTTGCAAGAAGGTGCCGGTTGATAAGCCTGTGACCAGAGAAGCAGTACAAGATATCGCTAAAAATGTTTTTGACCCCAAGTTATCGGTTAACCCTAAAAGCCTCAGAGAAGGTGCATTTCAAAGAAAGGAAAATTATGAGACAACTGAGGGTCTTGCGCTTCGGCTATGGGATTGTGTCTTGCCGCAATTCATGTTGCCCACTATCCATTTGTGTCCTGAATTAGTCAATGCATGCGCTAGGAGATTCAATGAGGTAACATGGGTTATCCAAAATGGCAGGAGTAGGGTTACTATTTCTGCTCAATCCATATGGGATATGCTGTGTATCCCTACAACTTGGGATTTAGAGTTGTTCGATGAGGAAAAAGTGGATCTTTTTGGGGAAGAAAAGGCCAAAAGAACAAACTTTTATGAGGAGGAAACGAGGGAATGACCAGATAGAGGTCATGTCCCCTTCCCTCTATCATATGATGTATTCAAGAGGGACACATAGGAAATATTCTCAATGTTGGCTTGGGTATTTGGTCTTGATGATGATACCCAAGTTCTTCCCTTTTAGTTCGACTTGGCTTTTGAGTTAAAGAGGGAAAAAATCCAGAGACACTATGATTTTGTCAAGGTGATAGCTGGGAACATATTGAACCAACTAAAAGATTACGGGAATGATTCTAAGTTTAGGTATCCTTCCTTCTTGGCTCATTTGGTTTTACATCAAAATTTTGAATATTTTTGAAAAAATGTGTCAGTATCTAGGCTAGATGAAAAGGGTTGTCTTCAGCCGATTTCTATGTGGACCCATATGCTTTCCAGAATAGGGAATTATTATGGGTTTTCAGATTAATTTTTGAGACCCATGCTCCAAGAATTCTTACCTTGCTCTATAGGTCATTTCTCTCTTAAGGTTCTATAATGGATGAGGATCTCACTAAACCCAATGGATTACTTCTTGGGTGCAAATTTCACATTTATCAGATTCCATGGTTTTCCCAACGAGTCTTTTTCACTCCCCAGGTTTGTAATAGATAGATTTTTTGCACTAGAAGCATGCTGCCAGTTGACCATTGGGTGATCCCACAATAATGGGTTACAATTTTTGGCCAAACTTGACATTAAAATCAGGATTTTTCACCAGACATTCACTTTCTTACACCTATAGCAGCTAAACCATTAAGGTTTTGAAGATGAATCAAACTAGTTATTTGTTATATATTTTGTGTAGATTCTAATTATATTTAAAAAATAAATTAAAAAATAAATTGTGAATCATTTTATGTAATTTTTAATAACTTATTTTTTCTACTAATCAACATTTTTAAAAAGTGATGTTCACTTCGGTGCACATAATTTTTTTTATAGATAGGATACAATTCTGATTTTTAAAATGCAATTTTTTCACACCAATATCTAAAGAATGGATATTTTTTCATAATTTTTTGTTACATATATATATTTTAATTAATTTTCCAAGTCAGCGTAATTATAATTTGGACAGAGGTGTACTTCGCATGCATAACTTTTTTTGTATTCATTTAAATTAACTTATTCTTTTTTTGTTGGAATAAGGACATCAATACCTAGGGCACATGTATTTTTTAGAATTTTTTTTCTCTATTTTTCTTTTTTTTTATGTGTGAAATAAAGAACTTGATGTTCATTGAAAATCCTACATTCACAAGAAATAAAAAATAAATATAATAATCAAATTAAACATATTTAAAATTATACTTTTTAGGAAGCTTATAATAAGGGCTACAGGATTACAAAGCATAAATTTTAAATGAATTCATTTGATCACCCAAAAGGTAAATCAAAAGTGGTTTTTTATCAGCATTTTAATAGGTGTGGAGGAGACTCGATTATAGGTATGGTTTAAATCTAACAAAGTTCTATCTAAGGGGGTTTGATCTAAGTGGGTTTAATCAATCCCTCTTTAATTAAAATAATTTAAATGGAACCTTTAAAGTCATAAATCATTGTATTTTCTAAAAATATGTGATTTCAGGCAAAAATCAGGATGTCCCAAAAAGTGTAACCCATTATTGTGGCAGCACCCCATTGTTGACAAGATCTACGGCATGGGAAGGAACAAGACATGGTTGTATCTGCTCCCTCTCAGTTTTGCTAATAGTTGGGTATGTCTTACAAAGTGATTTTGTGAAGAAGAGCTCAAGGATCTGTTGGTAGCTTTGGGTCTAGTCGTCATTTGTGATACGTGGGACAATAACCCATAGGGAATTTATAGAATGAATCATGAAGAGTGGAAATACTTCGAGAGGAGGAAGAACATGACTCGAGAAGGTGCAGAAGTATACATTGATTTGAAGCATATTCCTTTCAAGTGACTAAAATGGCTGAGTTTCTACACACCAAAGGTGTCGTATGATAGGAACCTTCCAATAAATAAGTCCATTAACACATAGCTAAAAAAAAGGGATTGGTTTGAAAGAAAGAAGGCAGATTTTTTGAGGTTTTGACAGGAACTGCATTACCCCAACCTTCTTGTTGAACAATTCCCACAGGATGAAGAATTCAAGTATATTTATGATAAGGAGGCTAGTTTTGATGATAGTAATCTAGAAACCAGCCATGAAATCGATGCGGAAAAAGTTCCACGTCGTACCTCGTGACCTTGAGAAGGTTATGTGTAGGATCATCATGGAAAAAATAGGTCCTTAAGTGGCAAAAAATTTAGAAAAATTAGAGTTAGGCAACTTGACGTAAAAATTTGAATAAGTTATCTATATTATTTCAAAAATATGTAAGAATAGAATCTATAGAAAATTGAATGTAGTTTCTAAACTACTAGGTTTATTTAAAAAAAAATCTATTTGGTGAAAATTTGAAATTTCAATGCAGTAGTTCTTAAATTTCAGGGAAAAAATAAGTAGGTGTTTGTCGACCACCCTAACCACAATAAAATGATAATATTTTTTTATAAGATTTTAGATATAAGTAGAGGTCTCATGTTCTGATGTGATGCATATTTTTTAAAAAAAATTTTCCACTTGAGTAAATAATTAATTATGAATTTTTTTATTACAATTTTAAAAAAATATTAAAAAATGTATGTCTAACCACCTTAACTTGGTCAAAACTTCATGAAATTCAATTTATTTTGTTTTAATCCTATAGTATGTGAAGCATAGAATGTGACACATGTTTTGGATTCAAAAAATGTAATACTATTCGAAAGTTATAGATGTTTTTTAATTAGCCTATCAATCAGGACTTTAGTTGTAATTCAAATAGAAAATGAATAATAATTATTTATTAAATTCAAAGTAAAGAATAATTTATATTGGTGGAAAGCTGAGAATCTCCTTTAAAAATCCTTTTTGTTTTATCAATTTTGGGTAAAAAAAAAGTCACCAGCTACATTACCCATCATATCACCACTTTTTGGCCCATCATGATCTTGCACATACTGAGAATCCAATAGTTAAAGAAATTCAAGTCAAAAGGATTCATGAGCCCCATCCTCCTCTAGTGCCCAGAGTAAGGGAAAAGGACCCCAATGGTCCACAAGAGCATCATCCACTGCGGTCACCAAAGGGCACGTTTCAAAGGGATTGGTGGCTAGGAAATCAGAACATGTCAGTTTTGGTCACAAAAAGAGAATGCGGGTTGAAGATCTAGGCATATCTGATACCCCGGCCTGAGGTGAAGAAGAGGTGGAGTCCGCCTTCCAGGAAGTTCCAACAATCGCGGTTCAAGTAAGTCTTTCTCCTTCGTTTCTTCCTATTTCTGCATCTTTGGTTAACCCCTCTCCTCCTCTCTTGGAAATGAATTCTCCATCCTTGGGTCTTGACTTAATAGTCCTAAATATACCCCTTCCTATTTAGAATGAAATTACTAAGATTACCCCACATGTTGAGTGAGCAACATCCATTTCAGCCGCAACTAACTCTTTGTTTTCCATATCAAGGGTCCATTTTGAAACAACTAAAACATCCATACTAACCCACACTCCCGACCCATCAAATTTTGAGAAAATACCTTGCCACCCAATCATGTCTCTGTTCACTCCTATTGGAAAATCCCCTATTCAGTCCCAGCTAGGTGCACCTCCCTTTTCCATGATAACACTCCCTTTCGCCTCTCCCCATGCTCATACATCTGAGGTCTTCCCTTTTGTTAGCCTTTTTGGTTTCCCTCTCGGTGCCCCTATTGCAGCACAAAATGTTGACCTCCCTCAAACCCTCCAAGATCATTTCAAATCAACAAAGATAGCCCGATGAAATGATAAACAAAGGCAGCTCTTCAAAAATGTTGAGTTGTTGACTACTAATAAAATCAAGGCTTGTTACAATGAGGAGTGAAATTCTCTTTTGATCAACACCATGACACTGCTCGTGACTAAACCAGAGGGATAGATGTAGTTGGAGGATTACGATATTTGGATGACAGGCCTAGATCTAACTGAAAATCGTCCACATGACAAGGTGTTCTTGGCTAAGACCACCCAGTAGGTGGTATATTCAAACTATGAAAAGCTAGGTAGAAAGTTAAAAAAGTGTGAGATAGAGTTGGTGAATGTAAGGTAAAAAAGATAAGGATGTTGAGTTGACCTGCATAATGTAAATCTAGGGTAAGCAAGGGGAAAACTAGAGGTTGCTTGAAGAAGCTCAAAGCCAACAAGTTCGGCTACATGCCAAAATTGAGAAATTAAAATTTGATCTTGCCACCTAGCATCAGACCAACATGGAGTATAGAAGTACTCATGAAAACTTACAAAAAGAGCTAGGCAATGTTCAATCTTAGTTTTCCAACAGCACTAAGAAGGAATAGGCAGAAATGGGAAAATTAAAGTTAGAAAAATAAGAGGCTATGTCTGCATTGTAGACTTGTGATTTAGAGGTATGAAGAATAAGCTCTAAGCTGGCAGATGCTCTCAAAGAAAAGCGTCAAATAGAGGAAAATGCAAGGACCAAGGAGACTCAGCTCAATGAGGAGCTAGCCATCACTCAAAATACCAGGTCCCTCCCATTGCTGAAAAGATTGGTATCTTCACATTGGGAGTGGATCTTAGCCGTAATTTTTGTTCTTAGGCCTATATTTCAATTCTTGAGATATGTTCAGGAAATAAATGGAAAATTTGGATCATTGATCGATCACATTCTACAAGCATGTGACTCTCAAGTGGCAGAATCACAAAGTTTTATTTCTAGACTTTTTGTGGCTTCCAACAAGGCCCTGAAGGATGCCAGGATTACTAATTGATGAACCACTTACATAAAGACCAGTGAGATTGTCGAATCCCACAAGGTTTCCAAAAGGTGTAAATATTTCCAGATGGTGTTGGCAAGGAGAGTCGAAGAAATAAAAAAGGACTTCAATGTTTTGGTCAACTACGGGCTACCTCCCCTTTTCTCTCGAGGTGGAGATGTGTAGATAGTAGAGAAAATTAAAAAAGCTATCAAATAGGATGATCAAACTTCTATAGAACTCCCAAGTTCAAGTACGACGTATGTAGCTAATGAGGTTGAGAGCAAGATTTTTTTCACCTTTCTCACCTTTATCATTACCTTTGAGTGGTAACTGCAAGGTGAGGGGTCATGTAATTCAAATAAATTTTCTAGCTTGATCAAGCCTACAGGTTCATCCATAATATGTCTTTACCAACTGAAGAAGAATGGCAAGTGCAACACTCCTCCTTCCTCAAACTTTCAAAGTTTCTAGAGAGTTGGGTTCGTACCTCCGCAAGAAAAGGCCCCTGTGAGTCACTAGAACTATGAAGTGTTTTTTGCCTTAGTCTTTCATTCTTCAACCTCCTTTCTTTTTGATTGTGGAAGTGTTCGAGTTAATGAAGGGTTGATAAGAAAGACAGGCAATGTGCCATGTGGTGGCTGCATGACTTTCCCTCATCGTTTTCTTTACAGAGGAGCACCCAAGACACGTGCCAGAATGACAAAAGTTTTCTATAATTTTTTTTTGGAAACATAAGGTTTCCAACCGTGCGACGTGTCATCTTTCTATCATAGGAAGACTATGCCTCTTATGAGGTATTATCATTTAGAGATTGTCAAAAGTTTCTAGTTTTTCTTTTCTTGGTTCTTAGGATGGAATCTTTGAGTCCATGCTTAGAGATGGTGTGATTGGTCAGCAGAATCCTTTGCCAGGCTGTTGTTTCTAGGATCTCATCATATATGAGCTTCTATCTTTAAAATATCTAAAAGACATTAATGTAGTCACTGGGAGTTAATGAGAAAATATCTTTTGCGGCCTAACCAAGGGTTTAGGATCAGATTGTGAGCTATCAAATATCAACATCTGGAAGCAATAACTTTTGTACTAAGGCGGTGTTTCTTTCTTTTGGTGGCTATAAGAGGAGAGCGACGACACAATGAAGGGTTGGATTCCAAGTGACAATTTCTTTGTCAAAAGAAGTGTTTCCTTAGTTTTCTTAGGATTTTAGAATTATTTTTTAGAAACAAGTTACATAACTACTTTATGTTGGCATGTTATATCTATTAAGGTTTAAACTATTTTTAGATTATCATCCGACCTTTGTTTCAAAGTTCATTTCATAATTAAAGCTCAAACTATTGAGAAGAATTTGTTGAGACTGTGCATGTATGGTTTTTTTCAAGCTTTCTTTCTTGATATTATCATTTTGAATGAAATATTGTGTCTTGCAAGCTATATCTAGATAGTTTGAATAGAAAATTTCTATGCTTTATGCTTGTATTGTAGAATAGTGGCTTAAGAAAATTGGACTATGTCATTGGACTTTTCTATTTTTTTGAAAGTTGTTATTTTGTTGTGCTATGTTGTATTAGGAAACAAAGTTCTTGTAATTTTTGAAATATTGTTCTTTTACTCATAAGAAATCTTTATGTTTGATCGAACCTTAATGAACACTGCCTGCGGAAAGATCTAAAAGTCTGCATTGTGCTTGAAGTTAGCCTTTGTTTTTCATTCTCTTTCCAACAATGAGGGGTTGTGGTATTCTATGTCTATTTATATCAATCATAGGAATAATTTGAGTTTGAAATGTTATAAAATTATTGGCGCATTGCATTTTATGTTTTATGTTTACATTTCCTTCTCCCCTTATCTCAAAACCCCAAAATAAGAGTCGATTTTCTATTAAAAAACCTAGAGGTATTCAATGAGACGCAATTTTTCCCCCACTCATTTAATTTCCCATAAGACTATCAGAGAAGAACAAGCTTTGATGATCAACATTTTCTTTATAGTATCCCTTTGGTTTCACTATTATATTTCATTTCCAATATTTTCCTTCTTACTTTAGCATGTTGCACCGTAGAAAAATGGACCCTTGACATTTCATGGTCTTTTAGGCCTTTCTTCATGATGCTTGGTCCATTTTGCTTTGATTTAATGTTGCAATATGTCTTGAACATTCACTTTAGGTTCCTTAAAATTAAAATTATGGCATGTTGTGAAGGTGTTGTGAAGTGTTGTAAAACATTTTTACACTTTTCTAGACTATTCATTACAATTCACCTAAAAATAACCTTTTCATCACTTATCAAGTCCTATTTTGAAGTGTTGTAAAGTCTTGTAATAATATTTCATGCTTTTCTAGGCTGAATTTCACTATTTACACCTTTCTTATGCTTTATTTGACCCCTTTATGCCCTCATAAGTATTAATTAAGTGTATTTTTTAATGTAAACCCGATAAACAACATTAAATGTGACTTAATTCCTGACACCCACTTTTAAATCCAAGGTGGGACCCATTCGCCACGGGTGGTGAATGAGTCCCTCTTGGCTCAAAATTCAAAATATTTCAAATTTTCTTTTGGATTTTTATTCAAAATTACTTGATGTCGGCCTATGATGAGGTATCATCGGGTTAATAAGGCACAAGTGTGTATAAATAAGTGTTTTTCTTCTCATTTGAACCCCCATTCATCAAGTTCACTTATTCACTCATTCATTCAAGCATTCAAACACTTTGCATCATTGAATCAATCATTAATCAAGTATTTTGGAGTAGCCATTGTTATATCTTCATTTTTTCTGCAACAAGGTTGGTGAGTTTAGGATATTTTCATGTTGTTTATTCATCTTTCCTTGTTCATTTCATTCCATTTTTTTTATTAAGGGTTTGATTACCAATGTGGAATTTGACTAAGGAAAATCCCTATAACTTAACCCTTAACCATTTTTCCCCTTTACATATGTGTTTGTAGACTTGTGTATGCAGATTTGACAAGCTATTAGGTGTTGAAAAGTGGACAAGAAGTCAACAAAGTGTTTCAAGTAAACTACAACCTATTTCAAGCTTGGAGAAGACATTTTGTCCATTTTCTACAGATTTGACTCCATCAACCCGACAAGCAGACAACCTCAAATCTAGTGCTACAAAATTGGTTCCTGATTTCTCAAAATTTTGGGAGAGGACTAATTCACCATCAATGGCGAAGGAGTCCCACCTTAAGGTTAGAAATCTAGATTTTGTCAGATTCTAGATCTCGACACTCAAAAATCAATTCTCAACAGTTTTCATCAGAAGAGGGACTGATTAGCCATCAGTGGTGAATGAGTCCCACTAGTGATTTTCAATGATCTTTGTCAGTATTTAGAATATTCTAAAATCTTCATCAAACCTCTAGGTGCACTTTGAATCAACCTTCTTTTCTATTTTGCATTTTATCATATTTAGTTTATGTTTGCATATTACATTGTGTTTTCCAACATTGCATAATTCTTAGGTTTTACATTCATAATCTCTCAATTTCATAGTTTAATTGCACTTAGATCATTCCATTTAGTCTAAATAACATCATACATTACATAATTTGAGTGAACCACCTAGACTTTTGAGTGGGGTTTATCTCTCTCTTTTTAGGTGAAACATTTCTAAGAGTGCAAGAGTAGCCTTTAAGACCTACTCAAAAATCTATGGTTCACATGCATATTCACATACTATCATATTCCTACTAAAGTGATGAAAAAATATAAGATTAAAAATGTATTGTCCTTCCATTTCATGCTATATTTTGTGTCCACTTTGGTGTCCATCCCCTTAGTATTTCTTTAGGCTCATTTCAACCCCTACATTATCTTTTTCCCTCCCATGGTGCTTAGACCTTATCTCACATGCTCTCCTTTTATCAAATAGATGTTTCCTTTATGTTATCCTTGTGACTTTCTAACATCTCATCATTTTAGAGTTGGGATTGTTTGAACACTAATATGGAATGTCGACATCCACATGATGTGTGACTGTTCCATGATAGCTTCTCATTTGGTTGGAATTTCCAAGCATTTCACCACTTGTCATCTTCCCAATTTAGTGTTAATAACTCAAGATAAATCCAAATGACTCACGACTTCCTTTGGCCTCTCTTCTCATTTTTAAGCAATGTTTTGCTTTAAAATCTTTTGGGTCTCTTCTTGCAACCTTGGATCTTGTTGGATTCCCTCAATATCTCACACAACTCTTTCAATTATTCTTTATCACTCTCTCAAAATTGTGTGTCTTGTTTGTGTCTCTTTGATTTCCTCACAAGTGATATTATTATTTTATCATTCTTACTAAATTGTCTTACATTTCTTTCAATTGCT
This sequence comes from Sequoia sempervirens, assembly GCA_007258455.2. Classification (NCBI taxonomy): domain Eukaryota; kingdom Viridiplantae; phylum Streptophyta; class Pinopsida; order Cupressales; family Cupressaceae; genus Sequoia; species Sequoia sempervirens. Next base: position 26,927 of record VDFB02121398.1, read on the forward strand.
ATTTTTATTTTCTTATTTATCACGTGACCACCTTTCATCCATATAATTTTATCCATTACATAGTTGCAATCCTTACCATACCATAAATTGGGATAGGAGCACTCTCTCACACACAATATTTTTACTTTGTAGAAATACTAAAGTAAGAGTCTAACTGAAAAATTGCCTCATTAATTATCTTGTTCTTTGTCAGTATAAATTTTTTTGGGATAGGTTTATTTTTAAAGATTAATTCACTTTCTAGACTATTTCTAGTTGAGAAGATGAGAATAGAGGTCTCTCTTTTGCTTCTAGGGTTTTGGACCTAAAAGGAGAGAGGTTATTTTCCACCTTTCACTCAAGAACAAACCATTGAGATTTCAATGTAAAGGAGATTGAAATCTTGCAAAGGGGATTGTCCTAGGGGCTGAAGATGATAAGAGGGGTTTACCACCAAGTGTAAACTTGGAAAAGATAATGAATTGGAAAACACAGTGTGATATGCAAAATGACCTAGAAATGCAAATGAAACAAAATAGAAAGTGTTCACCT
>VDFB02121399.1:0-20761 GCA_007258455.2 Sequoia sempervirens
ATGAGAGCCATTGTTCAAGTTAGTCAGTCAATAAGGACACTAAACTTTCCATCTTCTTCTTCGTCAGACTTGTCTACATAGTTCAGGGAAACCTTGGCCTTGAGAATCAAAGATTTGAATGATCAACTAAGTACAGAAAAGGAAAATGTTAGGAAGGCTAAAATTGAAACTGTTAAGGTGGAAAATGAAATATTTGAGGATGTATTGAAACATAGGGTGACCAAGTTGGTCAAAAAAGATGATGATGTATGGGTTACTTATAAGAACATTCATCAAGCAAATATGAAATATCTACAAGTATAGGAAGCCTTCCAAAAAGAATGGAGTAAATGGAGTAAAAGGGTGGGTGCTTTAAAAAAATGATGCCTAAAATGAAAGAGGATCCTGAGGCACCTACTAACATTCCTGACATCTTCCAAACTATCGAGCCAGCTAGTGAGATAACCACTTTTCATGGAAAGTTGGGTATGTAGCTCCAAAGTAAGCTGAAGTTATTCAAAGACATGGAAGAACATGGTATGCCTTTGATATTGAATCACAAAGGTGAGTTGTAGCAATTTGACACCTGGAGGAATAGTTTGGGAAGAATGTTCATGATATCTATGATGGCATTAACTATGACTGATTACATCCTACTAAATTCAAATATTGACATAATGATGGAGATTGAGACAAAAATGGATACTTTTTTTAAAGAGGTCAGTGCCTTAATTGATGCTAGGTACACTCAACATAGTGCAAAGGTGCAAAGTTTGTTGGATGTGAAGTGGCCCACTGAGGAGGAGTATGCTACTTGTTTAGAAAAGTACACTGAGTGAACTTGTATGGGTATGGATAATGCACGTTATGAATAATGGATAAGGGGAATAAATAATACATAGCTTGGAAATAGTGCAAATTAGGATTTTGATAAAGTATTGCAAAAATATTGTTTTCCCTCAACATAAAGATTGATGGCACAAGTGTTGATGTGGATAAGTCAATTTTGTTTCTTTATTTGCTTCCCTTGCTTTGTAATTTTGGCTAACTAGTTTTACCCGTGGAGGACACTTTTTGAGCACCTAGAGAATATTTTGAAGTTGTTGTAACAAACAAATGATGCCTTTTTTGGGGTGGGACCAGATCTCTACAATGAATAAGGATGAATTTTTCCTCATGTTTTATTTCCACCATCTTAGAGCTCGAGTGTAACTAAAAAATGAAATATTTGTTACAACGGTCCAATAGGGTTTTGACATGTGTGATTCTTTGCTTGAAGCTTGCTTTTCTCTTTCATTTATTTAAGAAAGAATTCAGGGTCGAAAGCAAGGGTTGGTTGAAAATAATTGACATAGTCAATTGTAATAGGAATACATAGCATATTTTAAGTTTTTGTCTTAAATTTAGGAGTTTTTTTAGTTATATGTATGTAATTTTGATAACAATATAGCAAATACAATACATAATGATACTAATTTCATGGCCATTGTCTCTCCTTTGTAATTGTTTTGCAAGTTATGAATGAATATAATCAAGTATTATGGTGTTCATCTCCATTGTTTTTTAGTGGAAGTATAATTTCACTCTTGCTTATTAATTCAATGAATTAGTGTAAGTGCTTGAATGAGATTGTCGACTTGTATGAATTATGTGCTAGGATATCTTTAAGAAGTGGTGGTTTAGAATGATATGAGGAAGTATTGTAAAATATAGTGTTTCTTGAGCTATATATTGCTATTGTTCAGATGTCATATTGCATAGGCTAAGATTGATTTTGTGTTTAGGATAAGACACTAGTTTTAATAGTATATTGTTCATAATTTAGTTCCTGGGTCAATTCGTTAGCAAATCAATCTTTATTTACAAATCCTTAAAATGAGTAATCATTATAGTTATGTTGTAATGAGTTCCACCTTTCTCATGCTCCAAGTGTAAGGTATTCTTTAAGAGATTTTCCATGTCTTTTGATACACTACGTTTTTAAGTAGATATATGAGAAATATCTATTGTTTACAATGTATGTAACTATGGTTAGTACAATTTCTTGAATATACATTGTGGGAAAACCCTCTCGGGTTTCACAGAGCCCAAAGTGCAAGATTAGAAGTTTTGCAACTTTTACTTGTTTGTTGGCCAATCCCTTTTGATTGTTGATTATTGGAAATGGAAAAGTCCATAGGAAATTCTAAAGATGAGTTTGGTTCTTAAAAAACAACCAACACAAGACACATGCAACATGCAAACTCAAACATTGCATGTAACATACCAACATACTCAACTCCACCTATCTTGGTAACTTCCAAGTTTGAATCCTCCTTTATAATAGTTCCTATCACTTTTAAAGCTAACAATTTGACATGAGTTAACTATCACCAAAGACTTTAGTCAGTTACTCATACAATGTATGATATGTGCATCTCCTCAAAAATAGGAACCATGTCACCCATGCCACTTCATATTAGGATGACAGCTCAAAGTGTCACTCCCACAAATGACATCATCGGATGCACATGAAATTAATTGCATCTATAGGCTAATAATCAAATACAATTTCAACATTAAATAATCAATGTTAAGAAATTGAAGGTTGAGACACCTTATTCCTAAAAAAATGTACTATTTATCTTGTGAGAGTGTGGCCTTTGAAGGGACCTTCCATGACACCCTAATGCCTAAATTTGATGCTTACAATAGGAGGGATTGTGTACACTTTCTCAAATTCCCATGCATATCCTCTTGGCATTGCAGTTTGAAATATTTCATGAGATGATTCAAACATTTCATTGGATTTCTTCTAGTACTAAAGTTCCTTTGATAAAGAATTTTGCATTAAAGCATTGTATCTGCCTATTTCTAGTGTCTCCTTTCCTAATAACATAGGTCTACTTGAGAAGTATACCGAAATAATTAAATACATTAAATTTTCATAGTCCATGTTGAATTTGATTTTTTTTATTTGATTGCTTAAACATTTTTCAATCAACATTTTAAATCATTCTTTGTGATCCATCATCAAGATAATGATTTCAATCAACATTTTGGATCATACTCTTGATCCATCATCAAGATAATGATTTTCATCAATATTTTGAATCATACTATCTTGATCATGGATCATAGAGTATGATCTTAAATGTTGATGGAAAAATGGTTATGCAGTCAAATCCAGAAGCTTTCAAATTTAAGACCCAAAGAATAATGATCCAACATTATCCTAATAATGGAACATAGAGTATGATCCAAAATATTAATGGAAAAATGCTTATGTAGTCAAATTTAGAAGCTTTCAAATTCAAAACCCAAATAATATTTGATCCATCATTATTTTGATGATGGATGATAAAATATGATCCAAAATGTTGATGAAAAATACTTACATAGTCGAATCCAAAAACTTTCAAATCCAATTTAACTTAAATAATATCATAGATCACTTTCTATATTTAATTGAATTATATCTAACAATAAGTAGATGAGAAAATTGATGAGTATTACCATTTACATTGAGTGATAAATTCTGAGGATCAATTTTTTTGAAGTCTCCAATTTGATTCTGATATAAAAGCTCCACTTCCCATGTTTTCACCAGGTTTTGGATAGTTTCTTCCTAGGAACCTTTGGGCGACATATACACAAATATTCATTACCTTGATAAACACATACCAACCTTTTTCATACTAACACAAAGCTAGTTTATCATAGTGAAAAAACTGAAGCTGCATGGTAATGATAGAAAGTTTAAATTGTTCCAAATGTTCAACAGTTTTGTTGAATCTCTCTTTAGATTAAAAAGAACTGATATATATGTCATAATCGTCCCAAATATAAGTTATATATTTTGTGTGTAATCATGTAATAGTGCACGTAACTCACTTTTTCATCATTTTTGACTAATTAAATAATTTTTATTTATTTTATAAAGTCATAATCTAATATGTATTCCTCTTGATTAATTAAATAACATAAATTATTTAATTATGTCACTAATTTACCCTATTCCCCTAAAATCAATTGAATTATTAAGACTTAATAGTTTAACTAATTTTCAAAGGGAAAACCCTAGATAAAGGTCCGTCTGAGAGGGAAATTATTATGACCAAAGCTTGGCATCAAAACCTGGATGCCAACTCCTATGACAACTCTAGATCCTTGGCTAGAAGAGACACTATCTGGAAGCCTCCGGACAATGGTTGGTATAAACTTAATTCTGATGGGGTAGCCAAAGGAAACCCAAGAAGAGCTAGCATAGGTGTTATCAGAGATTGTAAAGGAAATTTTGTTGCTTGTTACTTTGGGGGATTGGCATCCAATCTTCTATGATTGTGGAAGCTAGAGTGCTGCTAAAGGGTATCCGGTTAGTTGTTTCTATGGGGATTGAGAACCTTTATATCAAAGGTGATTCTAAGTCTATTAAATTGATGTTTTTAACTTTGACAAGTTATTGGGGTGGAGTACTAAAGACATTTTATTAGACATACAGAATCTTCGTGTCTAAGTTGAATTTGAAGTTTGCTACCCACATTTACCGAGAGGGCAATCAAGTGGCTAATTTTTTATCCAACTTTGGAACACATTAGAAAATCTCTAAGTGCTAGAGTAATTTGGGGAAGGGTGTGTGCAAGAAGTCGAGTCCACTTTTTGGCCAAAAAGTGGAATTGTTTTCCCTGATTTTCAGAAATTGTCACATTTGACCTTAAATTTGAAGCACTTAGAGATGAAATCTTGAAAAAAGTCACTAATCATAAAATGTAGTACTCGAAGTCTAGTTTCCAAATATGTAATTTATTTCAATACCCAAATGGTACAAATTGAGTTTCAATAGGTGTTTCTAAAAACCACTATTTAAAAGTCACTTATTTTACTATACCATGCATGTGTATGACATCCATATTTTGACCTAAATTATCATATTTTTCTAAATCCTTTAAAAAATATATTTTTGACTCACTGAAACATGTTTTTGATATTTTTTGTAATATTTTATTGAATGTTTTTTTTTGTTAAATTTTTATTAGCCATATTTGTCGTTTTGAAAATCATGTACGACACACATAAGATGGCCTAAACATATCATTTTTTGAATTTTTTTTAAATTGAAAAGAATTGTCTAAAGTACGTTTTGGTGAAATTTGTTTTACAAAAAAATATTTTAATAGAAAGTTATTAAAATACTAAAAAACCTTGATAATTCAAGTTTATGGACTAGTTTCATTAGAAATTAATTGAAAAATAGAAAAAGTAATCAAATTGTAAAAAAAATTACATACTTGGAATCTGCACTATCTCATCTATAATGGGTTTTAATTTCGTAAAAAAATTGGAAAAATAAGTCTTCAAACATATGTCCAAAGTCACTATTTTCCTATGACATTATCATGACCTTCAAGTTGCAAGTCAAACTAGGTCCAAAGCTTAGGTTCAGGTCCCCAAGCCATTTCCCAAACCAAAAAACAAGCCAAAAACCTGACCAAAAATTCATATTTTAAAAAATGGGATCCTATTCCATAAAAAAACATTTTTTTATGGTTCTATGAAACAGGATCTCATTTTGTAAATTGCTAAAATTGAAAAGATCCTGTTTTGAAAACTTTCGAAAATGGAAATTTTTCAAAAATTGAAAGTTTCCAAAATTGGCAAGTTTTCAAAATGGGATCCCGTATTGAAAACTTGTCATTTTTGGAAATTTTGTTTTGAAAATTAAACGGGATCCTATTTTGAATTTTTCCAAAATCAAAAAAATTTCAAAACAGATCCCATTTTTAAAATTTAGGCTCCAGATCCCGAAGCTAAATAGGATCCCATTTTTAAAAAACGGGATCCCACTTTTTAAAAATGGGATTTTGTTTATTAAAAAATGAGATCCCATTTTTTGCAAGCCGATTTCATTTTCTTTCCTAAGGCAAAAACTTCGACATTTCGTGGACTCATCTTCTTGCATTTACCCGAAACCTACCGCCAAGTATTCAAGGTTTAATCCTGAAGGGGCAAAGCCCTTACTTGATCCATGATAATAACTAATAATGCATTTTTATGGGCTCTAGGGGGGTCCACAATCTTGTCTTATGGGCTATGTGGATGGGTGTAAATTTTGAGGTGTCCTACAAGTGGCATAATTTGAATAATGGGGTGGAGTCCATTTTCAAAGAGGCCATCATGAGGAATTATGGAGGGTACTTTGTGATTAAGGCCAAGTTGGGTCGTACCTTACATAATCTCATTTTGGGAATTGTGCTAAGCTATCGTATATTCATGAAACTTTTTTATTTTTATTTTGATGTGACTAATAATTATGAGATAAAGCTCCTAATCAGTTCTATCCATTCCACTATTGTGTCTCCTCTTCTAAAGGTTGGGATCTTAGGTGTTTCTAAATTTGGCCCTATGGCCATCTTGCCTTGGTTTCTTTGTAATAACTTGACATGGAAGGAAAACCTTCCATTCCCATCATGTCCTATTTACCTAGCCACATGTGTTTGAAGATTTTCATTTATGAGTTTTCCAAGATTGCCTTTAGGGATTTATCTCCTCAAGCGTGCTACATGTACATTGCTTTGATTACCCAAGGCTGCATTATATGCCTTAAAATCCTATGTGTGCAGGTGACCTTTCACTTAACCATTTTCTCTAACCTTTTTTCTCTCACAAGTTTTCTAGTTATTCCGTGTGAAGAGAGGCATTATGGGTGGCAATAGGTTGTGAACGGAGCCCAACAACTGTGGCGAATTTTGCAAAGATTTGTTGGTGTGGCACATATGTGTTGAAGGTGGTTTGGCTCGCCTGACAGAGAGTCTGGTGGGTCATGACCCTAATTTATCTGCATAATTTTGTTAACTCTTGGAAAGATAGAAGAGTGACTATGGCAGTATTTCCTTTAAAGTGAATGAGGAGGTGATAGTGCAAGTGACGGGGCTGTTGAGTACTAATAAGAAGTACTCGAAGCATACTAAGGCCCAAGATAATGAAAGTTTGAATGCTTTCATTGTAGGGAATGAGAAGGCAATTTGTAACCAGTCGAGGTTTGAGAGAGAGGCTCTTCTACAGCCTTGGGACCAAGTCTGCCTCACCCTAATGAAGTACGTGACCCTAGAAGGTAGATACAAAACCTACTATTTTACCACTTCCCTCTTTTAAATCACCTCCGGCATAAAATTCTATTAAGCTTTCCTTTTTTCCTTCTTAAATATTTAGAGAGCTCTATTGAAAAATGCATTGAGGTTGTTGGCCTAAACCTTGAAGATAATCCTCCCCTACCACTTCACCAAGGCCTCATTATGAGGCTCTACCACTTCCATCTTGTGTTATGCCCACCCAAACCCATTTCTGATGTTCGTGTTGAGGAAATTGAACCTCTTGTTGTGATCAATATATCCCCGATCGAGTCCAAAGGTCCCATCAGGAAAAACCATCTGGTTTTTGCTGAAAGTCATAAGCCTAAACCTGATGCTAAGAAGCTTAAGGGGAATTTGGGATTTTCCCAAACTAGTGTTATGGCTAGTCTCTATGAGCTCAAGTTGATCCCTGCTGACTGTTAGCATTTACCTACCCCAAAGAAGAAAGGTAAGGATGATGTGAAGGGTTTGATAGAGCCTCCAACCAGGGACAATAGAGGTAAAAATGTTGTAGGTAGGGATTCTAAGGGGGACATAGTGGTCATGGCTATGGTGGTGACTGGTGGAAATACCATCATCAGGAGGTCTGGTAGGCTGGCTAAGAATAACAAGAAAGTGTAGGTAAATGACTTGGATTCAGAAGACGAGTGGTCTAACAGCAAAGATTGCAGGGGCGAGGAGTTTGGGGAAGAGGAGGAGTATGTTGGAGGGCCCCACACCATTCCTAATATTAGCAAAGTGCATAAGAACTCTACTTCCTAGTCCTCAGACATGTTGGACATGGAGTGTGTTGATACTGTGAAGGCTGTGGATTATGGGGAGGAGCTTCGTGTGTTGCAAGTAAGAATGGAAAAGATGGACAAGAAATTATGTGGCTTTTCTTGTTTCACTATCAAGTTGGTCCACTATGTTACCAGCACCCTTTCTGCTGTGATGAAGGATGAAATGGACAATAAGAATGTTGAAGAAGGCCAGGAATGGGTTGGGGATGATGTTGCTAATCTCCTTTCTAGGAATTGGGAAAATGCCAATTAGTCTGTTGTTGCCATGTTGTATGTTTGTCTGTTGTTGGTCCGTTGTGTATGTTTTTTGGCTTGATCTTTAATGTTTTTTGGACTTGATATTTTTTGGCCCTAGTGGCTCTCTGTGTTAAGGGTACAACACCCTGTACATGTTGCTTACCATATCAAAAACTATATCACTTTCCCTTTCTAAATAGAATAGTTAAATTAATTATTCAAACATCATCAACAAAAAATATAATTTTTTTTGTAAAATTCAAACACGATTTGCACATTCAACTCAAAAAGGCTTAATTAATTAAATCAATTAATTAATTACCATCACCCACTTTCATGATTGAGAAAATTATGACCACCAATTGCTTACTCTGATTGGTTGACAAATTCATCTATTTCTTGACCGATTCATCTATTCTTCAATCCCACTAAAAGCTCAACTTGATTTCCTTAATTCCACCGAACACTCAAAATGATTTCATCAATCACACCGATTACGTAATCAAAATCCACTGATTCTTCACATATAATTCCTCTCAACGATTTTGAACCGTTGATCAAGATATTCTACTATGTAATCTCGATCATTCATTTCAAATCATAAAATCTATATAACAATCCTCTTCATCCTCAAAGATGATTGGAGAATTGAAATCTTTTGCACAAAGAAGTAATGTCGAATTGACAACCGATTTCACACAAGCTTTTACACACATCTTTGATCACCATCACATACATTGGAGCTTTTGCAATGCATAAATGGAGGCTCTACATTGATACAATGATCCAACACTATTTGCTAATACACTTCGACACAAGATGGGTAATGATATATCTTAGTGAATTCTTTGTTTTTTCTTCATTTGATAAAAATTTGTTTCATTGAATTTATGTTTTTATATTGTTCATTTTGTGAGTAATGGGTATGAATCTTAATCTTTTCTTTGAATTAGATTAGTTTAATTCATTCATGCTTGATTTCCTTATCATCTCGATTTCCCCCTTACACAAGTATGATCTAAAATGTTGATGGAAAAATGTTTAAATGCAATCAAATCCAAAAGCTTTCAAATTCAAGACCCAAATAATAATGATCCAATATTGTCCTAACAATGGAACATAGAGTATGATCCAAAATATTGATGGAAAAATGCTTATGTAGTCAAATTTAGAAGCTTTCAAATTCAAAACCCAAATAATATTTGATCCATCATTATTTTGATGATGGATGATAAAATATGATCCAAAGTGTTGATGAAAAATATTTACATAGTCAAATCCAAAAGCTTTCAAATTCAAATCTCAAATAATACCATCTCACTTTCTATAATTAATTAAATTATATCTAACAATAAATAGATGAAAAAATGGATAGATATTACCAGTTACATTGAGTGATAAATTTTGAGGATCAATTGTTTTGAAGTCTTTAGTTTGAGTCTGATACAAAAGTTCCACTTCCCATGTTTTCACCAGGTTTTGGACACTTTCTTCCAAGGAACCTTTGGGCCACATATACACAAATATTCATTACCTTGATAAACATATGGCTCTAGGAAAATTCGCTGCCAGCAATTCACCAATGGAAAATTCACCGCTAGCAATTCATCGCCATGAAAAATTCACCAACGAAAAAATTCACTGCCAAGTAAAATTCACTTCCAGCAATTCATATGATCAAGGGTAAAAGCACAAACCTGTGTCACACTTTATAAAGGAATCGGCCAACAGCAAAAAAAATTCTGAACTTCGACCACATAAAGTGCTCTTTATGTTTTGAATTTCAAAATGGTGTAAACTAATAAAATGTAGAACTTTTGGTGTAGTTTATTCCTGTAATTTTTAAAAAAAATTTAAAAAAATTTTTTATTATGTTTTTATCAATTTAAGGACAAATTTTGGAATGCTGAAAATTTCATAAAAGAGTGACTTCACGGGCCGTCAAGAAATAAAATGAAAAAAACTTCATTTCTCCTTTTTTTTTTTTTTCCAAATAGGTAATTTCAATATCCTGTGCATGGAAAAAAAAATCACATTTTGATGTATATTTTTCCCGTAATAACGTTTTAAAGTCAAACATGTCAGAATTTGACAGTTTTGACGGGCCGTCAACTAATTTCAATTTTTTCAATCATTTAAAAAAAAAGAAATATACCCTTTTGAAGTAGACTCTCTCCTCTTATGCCTCATATAATATTTAAAATATTTTAATAAATTTTACTATCATTTTTTTAATATCAAATTAGCCTCTTTTTTAATTTTTAAAACCTACTTGCATTATTTTAATAATAAAAGATATCAAAACTAATCAAAATATTATAAAAATTCTATATTTGGATTCTACACTTCAAGCTCTACAAAAGGGTATTTTTATTTTTTGCAAAAACATCAATCTGACTAGAGAAATACTCTGCCAAAAATGAATGTTTCAGAAAAATTTGAAAAATGATGAGTAAGCTGCCATGTAGGATGCCAACTAGATATTTTCGGCCGACCCGTTTTCGGCCGACTAGGGTTCGGCCGAAACCCTATCGGCCGGTAACGAATCGGCCAAAAAGTAATCGCTTGAAAAGTTATCGGTCGATAACTACTTGGCCGAAAATTAATGATATAAAACAAAGTTATTTTTTTCCCAATTTATCAAATTAAAAAAATTAGAAAATAACAAATATTTCAAAAAAAATTCAACTATTTTCAATTAAAAAAGCTTTATTTCAACATTTTGGAAGGCAATTTACAAGACGTATTTCGACGAAAAAAAAGGCATTTGGAGAAGAGGAGAAATATTTTTAAGGTGTATTGATCTTTAATTTATTTAATTGATTATGTTTTTTTATTGAAAATGCATTTGAAGTTTGTTTTCACTTTTTCTTTATTAAAATATTAACATCAAATAAATATATGTAGAAATATATTCATTATTCAATTAAAAATATTTTATGTTTTGCATGTTTATGTTTATTAAAAACTTTTGTTTAAATATTTTATGTTTATGTTTTGCATCTAGTTTTTTTTAAAATATTTATGCTATATTACATGTACATGTTTCATGGAAAGCTTATGTGTGTACAAATTTCTATGTAGGCAATCATTCAAATTTGAGTGTAATTTGTGATGGCAAATCAAGGACTAGATCGAGGAAGTATGAACGAACACGAGTAAGACAAAGAAAGAGAAAAGCGGATGAAGGAACATCTACTGAACAACAACCCATGGAAAATATTGATGATCAAGGTGACGTACAGGTACAAGAACAAACTGAACCTAATACTAATATAAATGTTTTGGACTATGGTATGGAAAATTTGATGGAGATGGATGAAGATTCTCTTTTCAATAATATTTCATCTGAAGATATGTTATCTGAAAGCACATTAAAATTACACTCTAAAAAATATGGGATGAATTTTTTGAAGAGAAATCTTTAATTGGAAGAGCACAGTTAATTGCAAAGTTATTTAGACGAAAAGAAATGACCCCTATTTTGGAGTTGTTAGGGGTTGATAATAGGAAAAAGTCATCAGATTTAAAACAAACAATTGTTGAAAACTTGCAAGAAGCATTAAAATGTATTGAAAAGAAGAGTCGGTCTAGTGATTTAAGTGCTGCACGTAGAGCGTTGATGACTGTAATTTCTAGTAAGAAATTATCATATAGAAGACAAGTTCAAGCAATTTATGAATTACTAAATGTTTCTAGGAGAACTGTTCAAAGATATATTGAAAAGAGAGATGAAATAGATGGAAAAATTGAGAAAAATTGGGTAAATATTTGTAGGGTTCCTTGAAAAGATAGAATTTTAGAAGATGTAAAGAAACAAGTTGTTGAATATTGGACCACCCACTCTCGTGTTTCTTCCAATAGAAGGGATACTATACAAATAATAGGTGATGATGGTACAAAAATTTCTCATCCAAAACATTTTATAGGTACAACACAAAGTGAATTTTTTGAAGCATTTAAACAAGAATTTTTAAATGTGAAGATTTCTCAAAGGATGTTTGAAACACTACGACCATCATTTGTATGTATAAATAAAGTACGTGAAACTTGTTGTTGTCGAAATCATGTTGAATTTGATCTACACCTACAATCATATAGAAAAGTTATGGCAACAATTGATCGAAATTTAGCCATCCCTGGAAGCACAACACAATTTGTGAAGTCTCTTCAACGTGAAAAATCAGAAAATTCGGATGAATTCAACGTTCAGTGTATAAAAAATGTATGTAATGATTGTGGAGATTTGAAGAATCTTTTACATGTTGACAATAATGAAATGCAAGTTACTTGGAAGAGATTTGAATATGAGACATACTTAACGAAGTCAGGAGTTGAGGCCAAAAAAATTGTTGTCAAAGAGAGTGGATTGCCTTACAATGAATTCATGAGTAAATTTTGCAATATCATATATCCACATATCCAACATTGTCATGGTGCAAGATGGAAATCTAAGCAATTTCGTTATTCAAAGAATTGTTTTCCACCAGGTTGTATTCTCTCTATTGTAGATTTCTCTGAGAACTATACATTTAGTCCTCAAACTGAGATTCAAAGTCAATATTATCATTCAGAGCAAGTTGCAATCTTCGTGCAAGTTTGCTACAGGCATGCAGAGTTAGCGGTCGATGGAATACAAAGTAGCAAAGATGATAGAATTATCATCAAAGAGGTTCACTTTTATATCAGTGATGATACGAATCATGATAGAAGCTATGTAGCTCATTGTTTCAAAATGTTTTTTGAAGACCTAAGACGACGTGGCATAAATCAAGAACAACATTGGATATGGTCTGATGGATGTGCTGGTAAGTACATTGGTTTTTAAATTATTTTTAATTAATTTATATTTACTTTTAAAACTTTGAGACTTAAATTGTTTTTTGAAGATAATTCAAGGTTTTCAAGTGTTTAATTATTTGTAACTTCACAGGACAATTTAAGTCTGCAAAAGCCTTTGTTTGGTTATGTAGTCAACATGCTAGATGCAACACCAAATTTTTGTGGAATTTTTATGAGAGTGGACATGGAAAAGGAGAGCACGATGGAGCAGGAGCATGTGTGAAGCGTGCACTTCGTCAACATGAACTTGCTGGTATGTCCAATTTAGCTTCATACTTTTTAAAAGATTAGATATGTATATATATATATTTAATTTAACTAAATTAAATTTTCTTTTAAGTTCTTTGAAAGTAATAGGTGACAAATTGTGCCAACTTGTGTGTAACTTGTAGGTAATGCCATACGGAATGCAAACGAAATTGTTGAATGGTGCAAAAGTCATTTTTCTGCTCGCGACTCAACATACAACACACGGTATTTTTGGGAAGTTACAGGTATGTATGTCTAGTCAAAATTTGTTTTAAAAATTTGAATTTCAAAGTTCAAGTACATACATGATTTCAAATTGAATTTTCAAGTTTGAATTTAAACAGATATTGATCGATCAAATCCTTATAATTGTCAAGCAATTCATGGTATTAGAAATCTACATCAAATCATGACAACGGGGAGTAGTAGGCCTTATGCAATGAATGTGAGAGAAAAATCATGTTTTTGTATTGATTGCATTGAGGACAATGCAAATATTGATCAATGTGAGAATATTAGAGATGGGTATGTTTCACAATGGGAAATGAAACAATTAATATCAATGCCTCCTTTTGTTGAAGATGACAATGTTGATGTCTATGATCCACTATATTCAGCTGATTACGAACGTGTATCTGATTTAGTTGTTATAGGTATGTCCAAATTGATTAATTTAGTTAAAATCAAGATTTAAATTATATATATATATATATATATATATATTCTATGTTTAAGTAAGTTTCAAATATAAAATATAATTTTTTACAACTTTTAAATGTATAATTTACTTAAATATGTAAATATGTGGTGTGTGTACAGGAGATATTTTTGCTATAGTTGCAGATCCTGAAAATGCGGAAGGTGTAGATTACTATCTACTAAGATGTACACAACCAAAAAGCAAATTGTTCGAATCGATGACAGATGGTGATGGACAAGAGTATCCCATTGGATCAGTCGTTATTGAAGGCACATATTATCAGCAAATAAAGATAGATAAAAATGGTATTATATTTGTTGATTATAGGCCAGGACAAAAGGTTCTACATTACAGTCACTTAGTTTTGGCAACAAAAATAAATTTAGAAACTTTACCTAAAAGAGGACGTGCCAAACAAAAGTGGAGGTTGCCTATTGAAGATCATGAGAAGATTTTAGAGATAATTAAAGATAGAGAGGATCCAGATTTTATGTACCAGGAGCTTTAAGTTGTTTTTTGGATACATGTGTACACATTTATGACTCCAAATCTAGATAATTTATATATTTGTATTGATTGGACATGTGACATGATTTAGAATGGTTTTTTTTTTAGAATGTGACATGTATGTTAGATCATATATATGCTTGATCTACAAAACCCAGTGACTTTAAAAATGTTTTAATTTACATTTTGCCTAAATTCCTTTAAATCATCTAAATTTCCAATTGCATTTTTACATGTTGGACATGGTTCATTCTTTTAAACCTTCACTCTTGAGAATCTCTCTAGAAATTCCTTTATATCATCTCTCTAGATTCCTTGATTGTAAATTTTTATGTTTGACACATGGAATTGTTAAACTCACTTTCAAATCTTTGAATTTAAATATTTGTTCAACTCCACCTATATACATGTTCCAATTTTGCATTTAAATTTATTTATGTTCCATGGAATTCTTAAGTTCACATTCGAATCTTTCATTTCATTTGAACATTCAACTCCACAAACTTGTATAAAATTATCTAGTTGATTTGGTGTTTTCAAGTGGTGAAGAATCTAGACATAAATGTTGTCTCTAGTTTTCTTTATTTTTTATACATTACTAATGCACGACATTCAATAATTTTACATGATCATTTGGATTTTCATGTATCCATCTCAACCATACATCCAAATTTACTTAAGAATATTAGCTCCTATCTTTTAAGTATAGAACTAAATTATTTATCCATTTTGTTAATGTTAGATTGCATCCAGGTTCTCTTGGTTTGTCCTTTCTTGTTCACCTTAAGGTGCATTGGAATATATGAACATTGTAGTGAATCATAGTGATGGTGTTTGGGGTGCTTGAGATAGCTAAATTTTGGCATCAATTTAGCTTTTTTTACCATGTATAGCTTGAGACCATGAGCTACCTACATCTTCCAAGTCATATCTAATTCCCAAATGTAGAAATTCCATATCCTATTATCATCAACAACAAGTTCTAATTGTTTACCATATCCTATTATTATCTTCCAAGTCATATCTAATTCCCAAATATAGAAATTCCATATCCTATTGGCATCAATTTAGCTTTGTTTACCATGTATAGCTTGAGACCATGAGCTACCTACATCTTCCAAGTCATATCTAATTCCCAAATGTAGAAATTCCATATCCTATTATCATCAACAACAAGTTCTAATTGTTTACCATATCCTATTATTATCTTCCAAGTCATATCTAATTCCCAAATATAGAAATTCCATATCCTATTGGCATCAATTTAGCTTTGTTTACCATGTATAGCTTGAGACCATGAGCTACCTACATCTTCCAAGTCATATCTAATTCCCAAATGTAGAAATTCCATATCCTATTATCATCAACAACAAGTTCTAATTGTTTACCATATCCTATTATTATCTTCCAAGTCATATCTAATTCCCAAATGTAGAAATTCCATATCCTATTGGCATCAATTTAGCTTTGTTTACCATGTATAGCTTGAGACCATGAGCTACCTACATCTTCCAAGTCATATCTAATTCCCAAATGTAGAAATTCCATATCCTATTATCATCAACAACAAGTTCTAATTGTTTACCATATCCTATTATTATCTTCCAAGTCATATCTAATTCCCAAATGTAGAAATTCCATATCCTATTGGCATCAATTTAGCTTTGTTTACCATGTATAGCTTGAGACCATGAGCTACCTACATCTTCCAAGTCATATCTAATTCCCAAATGTAGAAATTCCATATCCTATTATCATCAACAACAAGTTCTAATTGTTTTAGAGGTGGATCTAGAAGAAGTTTATCTCTCTAGGAGACATGCCACCATCTATAACACCAAAAATACTATTTGAAGCTTCATTATATATTATAGCTTATTTATTTATTTTTAAAATATTTCAATCAATCACTAGAAAATTATAAATTTATTAATATGAGTAACCTTGTGTTGTCATTTATTGATTAAAAGATGAATCTTTGTTTTGTTCTAATATACATGAACTTTTCTTTCTTTGATAAAATAGATTTTATTTAGTAAATATTTTTATAAAATCCTTTTATCCCAACACAATACACTCATTTAAATATTTATTTTTAATTCAAAACTCATATATGAGAGATTATATATATTTCCTTCTCCAAGACCAAGATGCTAATACACTAGTAACATCTACAAAAATATAAGGTTTCTATATTAGAACCCAATTTGAATTATCAAGCTATTTATAGCTTTTTTTTGTGATTTCATAGTCCAACCTTAAAAAATAAGGATGTAATCTCTATTCCTCTCATCTTTAGTACTTTATTTATATATAAAATATTTTTATGCCTATAAAACGTAACTTTTAGTATATTTCTCTAGGAATGAACATAACTTCATTAGTCTTGTAATTTGGTCCATCTTTCCAGTACAATTAAATATGAATTGATCAATTTTTAATTTATATATAGAATTGTCATCCAAGAGATCTACTTGATCAATTTTTAATTTATATAGAATTGTCATCAATTTTTATTTTAATATTAAATGTGCATGTCTTTCAAGATTTAAATATATATATCAATTTCTAATTACATATATATAAATGTTCCACATGGAATTCTTAAACTTTCAAAACTAGAAATTTGATTTCATTTACATTCAACTCCACTAATAGCTTGCATGCTTTATTTGAATTATATGGTTCATTCTTAAGTATAGCTCATCATCTAGTTCAAGAATTCTTTGCATGCACATTCAAATGAACATGTGTATTAGATTATATGGAATTAGAAATTAGGTTAATGTAGAGCGTGATATATGCACAATTTAAATGTATAAATAACTTTTACTGACTTTAAAAATGAACATTTAGAGCTTTAAAGAATTCAATCTAACTATCATCTATTTCCGATTGCATTTTTATGTTCTACTTTAAAACATGTATAGCATTAATCTCAAGCATATATGCATTCAATTTTTTCTATTTCTTGACCTATTTATTAAAGACAAATTCATTTTAACTATTTATTTAAATTAATTACATGTACATGTCCATCTTTTTAAATTTACAAATAGCAACCATTAGATAGTGGAGTGGACAACATTTTGATTTCACAATTATTTAGTTATCTATATATGTACAAGAAGTGCATTTGAACAAGTTACCATAATTTAAATTTAAATAAAGGTACTTATAGATGTAATGTAAGTGAGTTCATCAAACCATAATAATGCACGTATATAACAAACCTCTAAGATTCAAACCATAAAACATAATTGTATGAATGTGACATGTAAATTATAACAAGTATATATATGTGTACCATAAAACATAAGTATGTAACACGTCCAAATGTTCAATACATAAATCATAAAAATTGTCCCCAACATATAATAAAATGATCTCAGACATGTAATACTATAAAACAAATCTCAAAGAGAGGGATGTCTGGTATGAATAGAATCATCAGATCTATGGCTCGATCTCTCCCTCGACCTCTCCCTTGATGCACGGCTCGATCTCTCCCTCGACCTCTCCCTCGATCCATGGATCGATCGCTCTACTAATCCAAGATGTGTGGATCCATGTCCCGATCCAATATCTCCCAATCTGTGTCCTGAGCCTCGTCCCAACCCCTGCATGTGTTCAAGTACACATATATATGTAAAATTATCTAAAAATTTTACAATGTACTTGAGTTCAATGTGTTCAAACTTAAAACATCAAGTAAATAGTTTTTTAAAATTAAATTTAAATGTACCTCATCTGCATACTACATGGGATCGCCATCATGCTCCAAATTTCCAAAGTCTGGGAATTCACCATTCTGCTTAAAATTTTCAAGTACACAATTTCAATCAGGAGTTAAACCCCTAGAAGTTTTTAAAATGCATTACATAAATTTTTAGAACACAATTTTAAAAATATATACATGTATTTAAATTATAAATTGAAAGTACCTGTTGTGCCTGCTTGAAAGCTCTACCAATGTCACTAAGATCATGAGAATGTAAAGACATCATAGGGGGCTCTGTATCATGTGCAGTATCAGTAGCAAAAATAAGTCGACTATATGTCCCATGGACAGGATCAGGTGTCGCAGTAGCCTCAACATGACCTGTAACATCCTGATGACCACCTGGGCAAGCTAAAGGATCAACAGAAACATGATGTGCACGGGATTTTGTAGGCTGATGTGGAATATCCTGAGCTGCATTTGCCACACTGTGGCTCATATTTGTATGAGGATATCATTGTCTAATAAATTCCGGTACCCTATCAAGAGCAATCCCATGGTCCTCACTGATAACCTGATATGCTGCTAGTAAATCCAAAATTGAGAGTCTACATGTATTACGTAGAGTCGTGTGGGTCATATGCTCGACATCTGCAAGAGTAGGTAGATCGGCACTAATAAATGGATCATACGATGCAGATGTAGCCTCAGTGGGAGGAAGGTTGATCCGTGGGCGTAATAAATATCTACCAACTCGATCAGATGAAATCTGATCAATCTGCGTCGTAATAGAGGCAATGTTTTCAAAAATCTGACTCTGAGTGGACCCTGTTGCTGCCTCCCCTGCTGCTGCCAATTCCAAACATTTTGGTAAAACAAAAAGGTTTGGGCCAACTAATGCCCTCTTGTCCACAGGCGGTGGAAAATTTGAAGGTCTAAACTGTGGTTTGTCATAAAAACGGCCTTTACCTTGGCCAGCATGCTCAGGATAAGATGTGTAGTCCACCTCTATATGTAAATGAAATTTTGCATATAACTGTTTGACAAAATACAATGGCAACTCATCATTGTGAGGCCATCTATGATGTGCTGCCAACCATCTAGGGTATATGAATGGCGCAACAAGAGGATCTTCACACCTCGTAACCATATATCCTCTAATTTTATTTTTTCCTCTATAAAATGGGAACATGGATAACACATTTTCACCTGAAACTAATTTGGCAACTTCTTTATGTTTCACTGTTCCAGTAACACTCCTAGCAAGAGAAAAATAAAACTGTTCAATGCTGATTTCATCATAAGGATTGTATGATCGAATTGTCTCAATCATCTTCATAATCTCTTGTCTAATAGTGACTAATCTATCTCGATTAGCCAAATTGGGGGAGTTGTGAATTGTTTGCTCTAAACATTTTAGAGCATTGTCCAATCTAACAATACTATCCTGAAATATATTTGATCTAGTTTGAGCTTCTTGCTCAGAACGATGGGAATGATGAGATCCCTCATCGGCCATGATATATATAAATATATAGAGATTTGCATATCATTAAAACAAAATTACATAATGAACTACACAAAGTTAAATTTAAATTTTTTCAAAACTAAAAAAATATATATACTTAAATTAAAGGTAAAATTTTCAAGTTTCAAAACTAGAAAACAATTTTGAATTTAAATGTATCTAATGAGATCTAGTTCAAACTTTATATCTATAGAGCTATGTGAACCTATTAAATCATAGGCATGCATTTAATATTCAACCAATAGTAAATATGTAAAAAAAATATTTATCCTTTCAACCACTCTATACTAAAATTTTGATCAAAATAAAAAAATACTCTTCATTACAATTGGTCATATATGATCTAGCCTTTCTTTGTAATCAATTATTTTTTAAATCAAACACTAGAAATTATAAAAAGGTTAACATTTCCTTAATTTTTCGATCTAACTTAAAACATATTAAAGTAATAAAGTTAAAATTTAATTTAATAGTGTATGTGTGTATGTATGTATATGTATGTGTGTATGTATGTATGTATATCTAACTTAATTTAATAGTGTATGTGTGTATGTATGTATGTATGTATATACATATATATATGTATGTACATGCACATGATATATGTGTATGTGTGTATGTATGTACATGTATTATATATGTATGTGTATGTGTGCATGTACATGCATATATATGTGTATGTGTGTATGTACACATGTATATACTCAAGTACATACATACATACACACATACACATATATATACATGCACATGCACATACATACATATACATACACATATATATGCATATACATACATACATACATACACATATGTATATATATAATGCATGTACATGCATACGCACATGCACATATGTACATATATATAATACATGTACATACATACACACATACACATATATGTGCATGTACATATGTATATGCATATACATACATACATACATACATATATATATATGCATATAGATACATACATACATACACACATGTACACACATGCATACATACATGTACACACATATACACACATACACACATACACATATATACATGCATGTACATGCATATGTATACATACACACATGTACACATATGTATATATAAT
>VDFB02121400.1:0-15501 GCA_007258455.2 Sequoia sempervirens
TGGCGACATGTGTGGAACAAATAAAATGCATCGGTGTGACTACAGAAAGGTCTTGGCGACAGTAGAATTCAGAAAAAGGAAGCTTCAGTCACTATATACTCTCACCGAATGAAGAGAGTCTCAGGGACATGGAGGAAGCTCAACAAAAGTGAAAGAAATCGGTGAAAGGTCTTGCCAATACAAAAGGTCTCGGTGACACCAGGTCAAGGTTGCCAAGAGGTGTTGCCTTCGGCGAAAAGTTTCATCGAAGGAGAAGGGTCCTGCCGATAAGGTGAGCTCGCCGAAGGTTATGGGACTCGGTGGAATGTCTCACCGACTGATGAAGGTCACGCCAAAACAAAAAGAGAAACCGGTGTGAGAGGGTCAATAAAATGAATTCAGAGAGACTCCCAACAAATGAGGGGACTTCGCTATGGGGTCATGGTGACAAGCGAAGGTCATGCCAACATAAAGCAAGGTCCCACTGAAATAGATGGAGCTCGCCAAGAGGGTAATACCTTTGCCACAAGTTCTTGGTGAAGGAAAAAAGTCACACCGATAGGATGTCCCTTCGGGGAGAGGAAAGTTATGCTCTAGGAGGTTTGGCCAACATTTAGGAGTCTCGCCGATAACAAGGAGGGGCTCGGTAAGAGAAGAGAATTTTGGGGTAATGTCTCCCTGATTCTGATAAGTCTCAGCGATAAGGAGAATTTTGGGGAGACTCCAAAGGAAAATAAAAGCTTTTCCATGTGGTCTTGTCGAAGGAATGCGGTCTTACCGATGGTTTTTGTGAGCTCGGTATAACTTCTATAGCTCGCCGAAATGTCTTGTCGACTGGTCTGCACTATGTTGATAACCGTCAGAAGACAAAATCTCATCGGGGAGACACGATGAGTATCTCACCGACATGCGATTCAAGGTGGACCACTTTTGACTGCCCGAGAAGCTCGCGTGGTGAATGTTTAACCAATCAGGAGGAGCTAAGAGGGCTGACCTGGGACAATTTGATCAATTGACTACCCCTATGGATGGACTTACAGAGTGCAACTGGATGGATTCTTTCTGATAACAGTTGACGATGAATCTGCTCGAGTGAAATGCAAAGATCTATAGGGAGACCTGATGGTGATTCCAGGAGACGATCAACATGCAGAGAGTCTAGAACATGAAGAAAGGTCGAAGATGAAGAAAGGAACTACAAGTCACAGGGACAGTTGTAGTGACCATTGACAGGTAGATCAACATTAATGATGATATTTTGAGCATTCAAGGTAGATTTCAGAAGGAGTTTGAGTATGGACACGCAAAAAAGGGAGTTAATGTTGCAGCAGCAAAAGATCTATAGAACTTTCCCATAAATCTTTCATCAACATGGACAACAAGGATTCACATTGAATGCATAACTGACTCTCTTCAAAAGATCTAAGAGCCGACTCTCTTGCATCCGGTAGATATTTTGTAAACCCTAGTGTTGAGGGACAACGTATCCTTTTTTGATGCATTCTATATATAAGGCATTCTTGCCTCTTTGTAAAGGTTAGATCTTCCAAGAATAGAACTTCTAGGTTATAATTGAGAAGTGGTAGTGCTAGAAATTAGTAGATAGAGTACTTCTAGAGTAGGAGTTAGATTCAGAATAGACCAATGAATCTTTCAGTCTTCTTAGTGTAAATGGAAACAACTTGGAGTCACATATTTTTTGTACACTGGTGATTGTGCCAGCTTTGTAATTGTTGTTTATCTATTTTAACAATAGAAGCAACCAGATTAAAATCTATTTCATGTTGTGTTCCTGAATGGTGTTTGTCTTGAATTAATCATTTGATAGTGAAGATTTCAAGGAATGAAGTTTGATTTTATGTTTTGTTTAAATAGATGACTTGCAATCTGCTATCAAATCAACACTATGAATGAATGGAACTATGTTTTAGTCACAAGTTAATTATGTTCTGTAGTTGTAGTTAGGAATTCCTTGGAAGGTGATAGGTCTGGTTAATTCAGATGAAGTGTCATTCTTTTCTTTTCCAAAGCCCTGATCCATCTTTTTATATTTCTTTAAAACCCTGGTTAGAATAGGTTTTAAGTTTATGTTTGATCTCACAACAGTCCAAAATATCACACCAACAAGCCCCTTGAATATTACTATTACATTGACCACTGAGGGACATCAGTATAGTTGAGAACCAACTACAAAGACCTTGGGAGCTAAGATATTTGGATGTGATCATCTTTCTCTGTCAAGAGAAACAAAGTAGCAATATTTTGTTTGCAGTGTTGATGTGCCATTTGGGACGTCAATAGGAACTGGTGCTAGAGGGAGGGCCCTATGAGTAATTGTGGATTGTTGTGAGTTCGAGTGGGCCAGGTCTTGGATAGCCCAGCTCTAATGGGTAGCCCTTTGTATATACCGAGATTTGTCCATGAAATCCCTGGTCACCTGTATGATTGACTTCCATTATTTTTCCCTAATAGTGGGCAAAATGCTTCTGAACATGTCAAAACTTGTAGGCGTATTCTCACTTTTCTTCAGGTTCAGCATCAGGATATCATCTACCAATTATTTGTCGAAACACTTCAAGGTTCAACAAGATAATGGTATGATAATCTTCTACCAGAATCTATTTATTCATGGACAGAACTGAAAACCTTATTTTTAGATCAGTTTTATCCTTAGGCATTACACCCCTTACATGAATTTGTGACTACAAAAAGGATACCATTAGAACCCATTGATCAATTTAATCACAGATTTTTGTTTATGTATCAAAGGGTTCAATCTTTAGGTTTGGTTGCAGATGATCATATACTGATAGAGCATTACTATTGGGGTTTAAATTTTTCATTGGCAACCAAAGTCAGAGGTTGTGGTAAGGCTACATCTTTGCATGATGCACTTAAAAAGGCTTTCTTATTGGCACAATTTGGAGGTGACACTAGAAATTCAGATAGCCAAACTCAGGGTTATAATCCTCTTGTGCTTGTAAACTACCATCATCTGCAGCCTTATGCCACTCCACCCACCACCCCTGCCAAGATGCAATCATTCTCCCCAAGCAGCTACGACCTTCCTAAGGTTCCAAGCACCACATTCTCCGACACCCCATATCAGGTCAATCACACAGAAGACCATTGGGGGAATTCACTCCTACAAAACCCAATCATAGAGTTGAGTACTTCATTCAATAATGAAGTTATAACCATATCATCTCTTTTCAGTCATCTTCCAAAGCATAGTTCATTGCACCACAATGAAGAGGATGAGACAACTAGTACGCATGAAAATGATAATCAGTTCATCCAAAATGATGAAAGTGGTTGTGAAGGAGATGAGGTAAACTCTTCTGAAAAAGATGAGAATTAGAGTGATGAGGGATGGACAGAGAGACATGGTTCATGCTGGATTGATATCCCACGTGCACAAAATAAAATAAGGGAGAAATTAGAAGAGTTGGGAGGTCTGAAACTATGAGAACTTGTTGGGCCAAGTGGATGTAGGACACATCAAATTGATCCGCATTCTCAGATGGACTGCCATGTCTTCCTAGGAAGGATGGATTTGTATTTCAAGCAAATGATCACTATTGAAGGAATACTTATGGAGGATCCTTGGAGTACCTATCCCCCCAATAAGAATGAGGAGGAAACACCCTTTGGTGGGTTAGTGCAGGAAGATGACTCTACTGATTTAAGTGGTGGGTGGATTGAAACAGGTGACATGCTTCAAGATGAGATTGCTAATGAACCTGATGGTCAGCATCAAGGACTTAACTGCCACAATGAAATTTAAGAGAAGAAGTCCAACCAGATGTGCAGGTCAGTCAAGTTCTCCCTGAAGGAGTTCATGACGGAATACATTTGGATGAAGCAGAGGAATGCCAAGAAAGAAACCAGGAGTCTATCTCATAAATTAAATCTCTTCAACATAACGAAGAGAATGAGTCAAGGGAGTGTTTTCTTGATTTTGATTCTGATTGCTCAAATGTATTGTTGGAAGAAGGTCCTTGGTTGGTATCCACTAGTCAATTTGTTCCTAACACTGGTGAATTTGATGCTAAGTGGCATCTCCTTGCTAAAGAGGTGCAGAAATATGAATTGATGGAGTGTTTTCCTGTCTCTAGCTCCATGAGTTCAAATGAGTTCAAAGGAAATCCTTGTTCACCATGTGCAAGTATCCCTGACATCAATGATGATAAGCTGGAGGCGGATTCTCAAACCCTGGGGGATGACATGTTGCAAAAGAATGTTGACAGTGAGACTTCATCTCAAGAAATTCAGAAAAAAATTTACTTTGTGCCCGAGATGAATACAGAGATGCTAGTGACTGAGTATCCTGACTGCAAGATGAACCCTGATTCAGTGGTGTTCCATGAGCTGAGACCTTATGAGGAGGAGATCATACAACACAAGCCTGCATTGGTAACTAGAAATCTTTAGAATCAGGTGGTGTCCTATCATTATCCTCTGTGTTTTAATAATTTTCAGTTTGATTATGGCATTGGGGATAGTAAAACATGTTTGTGGGTAAATCATGAGAAAACTGAGAACCCACAGTTGATAATAGTTCAAGCTTTATGCTCCCAGAATGAACTTATTACCTATATACTTTATATTTCTGTGTATAAAGACAAATTTGCTAGGTTTAGAACTATGCCTAGTAAGTTAAGATTGCTATACATAATGAAAAATCAATCAAGTCAATGTATAAATCTTTATAGTTTTGTGTTTGTAAAGTTTAGCTTTTGAGTTACTTTAGGATTAGGATAGATTAGTGTTAGTTTTTGGTTTAGTTAGTTTTCCTTTGTTTTGTTTTTTTTTTTCCTTTTCTTGTTCTTTTTCTTTTTGTTTGTAAGTAGTTTGTTTTTTTGTTTGTAAATATTCTGCTTTTTCTTCTGTTGTAATTAGCTTGGTTGTTTATTTGTTTGTCCTTTTCTTTTTGTCTGTCTGTTTCCCTTGCTCTTTTTCTTTCTGTCTTTTTTGTTCTTTTGGGGTTGACCTGTTCTTTCCCATCTTAAAATGGTGGTTGTTATTTGAAGCATACTTTGGTCATTTGGAGAAGAATGGTTTAGATATTTTCATGCTTTTTGGTTGGGTGATTATGTCCTAAACTTTTGTTTTATGCCCATTGTCAACAAGAGTTGTGGAACGTCTTGAAAACAAGGTGCAAAGTAAATAACCTTCATTAGCTCTCCCTGAATTTGTCACAAATTAACAAGATCATCTCCTCTCGTAATGGTATATTTGCCCTAGGATGTCAATGTTGTAAGTCTTGAGTGAAAAATCCGATTTTCCAAGTGCTGTCATGAGGTTCATGGTAGTTTTCAACCCATATCAGATGTTAAACATTTGACATATTGAAAGGAAAAGAGAATTAAATGAAATATATGAAACCTCAAAAAAATTAAAAAAATTAATTATCAAAAGAGAAAAGAAGATTCAATATGAATGGGTGATTCCAGTATCTCTACCGGGGCTATGGACGCCTGTCTGGCAGTAGAGAAATGTAGTGAGAAAACTAGAGGTATCTGCGTCGGGGCTATGGATGCCTGACTGGCAGTGGAGCAATGCCCAGGATATCATTACATGACAGCTAAAAGAAAATCAACTCATGTAGTTCAAATCTTACACGTTGTTGTCCAAAACATGAAGAAAAATTCATGAGAGAGTGATGTACAATCAAGCACACACATAGATTTAGAGGTAGCTATTGTTGACTTACATTTGAAATCCTAGCTCAACCTTGCTTCTAAATCTGACCCAATCGGAGTTGTGATGTTCATGAACCAGGAGTTCTGGGTAGCTAAATCCTTCAGATTCTTGAAAATGGTTAAACCACTTTCCCAATTGAGTCGCCATTTGTTATGCCCTGCATAACCACCCCATTTTGATTTGGAACAAAACGAGTCCCCCTTTCTTTTGTTTTCTTTGCCTTTGGTTTTTTTTTCTTTTGTTCTTGGTGTTCTTTGGGTTTTCTCCTGGGTTCGAGATTTTCCATCCCATTCGGATTTTCCCGGATCTCGGTCAAACACCGGCTGAATGTTGTTGTTTGGGGATTTTTGGTCTTCACAGAATTCTTCGTGGATCGGATTTTCCCGATGTCTTCTTTTTCTCAGATTTCCTCCCTGTTTGGAATGTCTTTATTTGCGGTTTTCTGTCTCCTTCGGATTTTCCCGAAATCCGTCGTCCCGTATTTTTCTCATGTTTGCTAGAATGTCACCTTCTTTGCGGAAATATGTCCCGCGAGGATTTCTCCAGAATCTAAAGAAATGTGAAGAAGTATGGAGTAACAGGACTAGTTAATAAATGATGGTGCATTCTATGAATGATTGATGCTATTTTGAGGTCTCACGTGCTGTTCCTTGTTTGATAATGATCAGATTAAGTTTCTAATGTGTGTTTTGATGTTTTTTCCATTGGAATCCACCTAACTCAGAATTCTCTAAAATTCCTCCCTGGCTTGGATTCCACGGGTCGACCTGAAACCCGAGCTACTATATGATCATTTTTTTTGAAGATTTAACAGTACCCTGCTGACATAGGAGTCATTTTAATGATGATTTTGATTAATTAACTTTTGTTTATGTGATTGTTATTATGGTTTTCTCCGTTGAATGCAGGATTAAATCACATACAGGATGGTATTTGCTATGGGAGCTCAGCTAGAATGCATTCCCCAGTTTAGTTGGTCATAAAAAATAGCTAAGAAGAAAGTCGGCAAGACCTTGTAGATATCTTACTGACTACTAGTGCATTCTGCTCAACATGCGTCTGTGTTACATTTTTGTAAGACCCCAGAGATGCCACGGCGATCAAAAATCACATACAGGCAGCTATTGCCAAGACATCATTCATTGTCTCGACAACTAGGAGTTTCCTATCGGTGAGAGTTTGTCTTCGGGAAAAGGTCTTAGCAAAATCTCCATGTCTTGCCAACCGGCGTAAAAAAGACTCATACATTGGAAAAAGGTTTTCTCTTCACCAAGAAGTCTTGGCGAGTTTACGAAGTCTCGCCGACTAACAAGAAGAGTCTAATACTTCAGTGGGAGTTTATCTTCAGAAAGATGTCTTAGCGAAATCCCAAAGTCTTGCTGATGGGAGTTGCATTCGATGAAGGATAAAACCTTCGGTATAATGTCTAGCCAAAGAGGTGGGGTCACAGCGAAAAAAGTGGCATTGGCGGGAGTCATCTTCTTCAGCATATGGTCTCAGAAAATTCATAAAGTCACACCAACATGCCACAAAGGGATTGTATCGAAGGTTTTCGGTGAGATAATTAATAAGTCTCAGTGACCAAAGAAAGAACATGTGGAGGCTTTCACCGAGACATGAGGTTTCTATAAGACATCTCCCCGACGAGAGGATGCTACGATGACACATGTGGAACAAAGAAAACGCATCGGTGTGACTACATAAAGGTCTTGGCAATAGAAGAATTCAGCAAAAGGAAGCTTTGGTTGCTATATACTCTTACCGAACGAAGAGAGTCTTAGCAACACAGAGGAAGCTCGGCGAAAGTGAAAGAAATCGGCAAAAGGTCTTGCCGATACAAAAGGTCTCAATGACAGCAGGTCAAGGTTGCCAAGAGGTGTTGCCTTTAGTGAAAAGTTTTGCCGAAGGAGAATGGTCCTGCCAATAAGGTGAGCTCACCAAAGGTTATTGGACTTGGTGGAATGTCTCACCGACTCATGAAGGTCACCCCCAAACAAAAAGAGAAACTGGCATGAGAGGGTTAATAAAAGGAATTCGGAGAGACTCCCAACAAATGAGGGGACTTCACTATGGGGTCACAGTGACAAGCAAAGGTCATGCCGACATAAAGGGAGGTCCCACCAAAACAGATGGAGCTTTCCAAGAGGGTAATACCTTCACCAAAAGGTCTTGGCGAAGGAAGAAAGTCATGCCGACAGGATGTCCCTTCGGGGAGAGGAAAGGTATGCGCTAGGAGGTCTGGCCGACATTTAGGAGTCTCGCCGATAACAAGGAGGGGCTCGGTAAGAGAAGAGAATTTCGGGGTAATGTCTCCCTTATTCTGATAAGTCTTAGTGATAAGGAAGATGTCGGGGAGACTCCAAAGGAAAACAAAAGCTTCACCATATGGTCTTGTCAAAGGAATGCGGTCTTGCCAATGGTTTTTGTGAGCTCGGTATAACTTTTGTAGCTCACTAAAATGTCTTGTCGACTGATCCGCGCTATGTCGATAACCGTCAGAAGACAAAATTGCATCGGGGAGACACGATGAGTGTCTCACCAACATGCGATTTAGGGTGGACCACTTTTGACTGCCCAAGAAGCTCGCATGGTGAATGGTTAACTAATTAGGAGGAGCTAAGAGGGCTGACCTGTGACAGTTTGATCAATTGACCGCCCCTGTGGATAGACTTACAGAGTGCGACCAGATGGATTCTTTCTGAGAACAGTTGACGATGAATCTGCTCGGGCGAAATGCAAAGATCTATAGGGAGACCCAATGGTGCTTCCAGGAGACAATCAACATGCAGAGAGTCTAGAACATGAAGAAAGGTCGAAGATGAAGAAAGGAACTATGAGTCAACGGGATAGCTGTAGTGACCACTAACAGGAAGATCAACATTAATGATGATATTCTGAGCATTCAAGGCAGATTTCAGAAGGAGTTTGAGTATGGACATGCAGACAAGGGAGTTAATGTTGTAGCAGCAAAAGATCTACAGTTCTTTCCCATAAATCTTTCATCAGCATGGACAACAAGGATTCACATTGAATGCAAAACTGACTCTCTTCAAAAGATATGAGAGCCGATTCTCTTGTAGCCAGTAGATATTTTGTAAACCCTAGTGCTGAGGGACAGCGTATCCTTTTTTGATGCATTCTATATATAAGGAATTCTTGCCTCTTTGTAAAGGTTAGATCTTCCAAGAATAGAACTTCTAGGTTAGAATTGAGAAGTGGTAGTGTTAGAAATTGGTAGATAGAGTACTTTTAGAGTAGGAGTTAGATTCAGAATAGACCAATGAATCTTTCAGTCTTCTTAGTGTAAATGGAAACAACTTGGAGTCACATATTTTCTTTACACTGGTGGATTGTGACAGCTTTGTAGTTGTTGTTTATCTGTTTTATGAACAGCAGAAGCAACCAGATTAAAATCTATTTCATGTTATGTTCCTGAATGGTGTTTGTCTTGAATTAATCATTTGATTTGTGAAGCTTTCAAGGAATGAATGTTGATTTTATGTTTTGTTTAAATAGATGACTTGCAATCTACTATCAAATCAGCACTGTGAATGAATGGAACTGTGTGTTAGTCACAAGTTAATTTTGTTCTGCAATTGTAGTTAGGAATTCCTTGGAAGGTGATAGGTCTGGTTAATTCGAATGAAGTGTCATTCTTTTATGTTCCAAAGCCTTGATCCATCTTTTTATATTTCTTTAAAACCTTAGTTAGAATAGGTTTTAAGTTTATGTTTGATCTCACAACAGTCCAAAAGCTCACACCAGCAAGTCCCTTGAATATTACTGTTACATTGACCACTGAGGGACATCAGCATAGTTGAGAACCAACTACAAAGACCTTGGGAGCTAAGATATCCATGTGGTCATCTTTCTCTTTCAGGAGAAACAAAGTAGCAATATTTTGTTTGCAATGTTGATGTGCCATTTGGGACGTCAAGAAATGGAATCTCATCAAACCATTTAGGTACATGAACACTGTAGGCCCTACCTATTGCTTTCTATCAGCAAGGAAATCATTCGTGAGATTTATCCATAGTTCATGCACTTTAGTGCAGTGGCTGTCTTGCCCACATCATTTAAAATTTTGTGTCCCATATGCATGAACTTCACCACATAGTTTCCAAATCTTCAAAATGTGTGGCCTTTTTCTTCTGATTCTTTATCCTCTCATCAAAGGCATATATACATGAAGGTGAACCACAATAGGATGTCCCCATTACACACCCTAACTCCTCTTCCATGCATGATCCTCTTGACTCACTTTCCTTTATGCATTTGTCAAATTCTCCTCAGGAAGTACATGTAACACTGCCACAAGATCCACAAATAAAAAAATGTGCCCCCTGATAACCATTCTTCAAATGCATAAAATCTCAAGTGCCAAACAAACTTTACAAAAGGGTTTCTTGTTGCAAAATTGACTCCTCATGTGCTTTGGATTCTCCTTCCCATTTGATCACAGGTCTATGCAAGATTGATTCCATTTCCCAAGTGAAAAACAAGGATGTGAATACTTCATATCTAATTTTCCTTGTGTGGCATTAAATGCTTCTTTGCCACAAGCCAACTATCTACATGCATATAATTCTTTGCTCTTGGCTTTGTCATGAATCTTTTTATGTTGTAATGCTTTATTTTTCTTCCCTTTATGGACAAGTGTCTATGTCTAAATTGTTTGTATGTCAATATCCATCAAACCTTCAAGCCTAATCATTCACATTGACGAAGACCACAAGTAAATATGAGTTCTTTACAAAACCATATCTTTTTTCCCTTTATCATCCTTTTGGAATGTGGTCTATAACTACAACACGTATGTCTTCTTTACCAGCCATATAACACTTACAACTTCATAACTCGACGAAGCATGTTGGGTCCCCATGTGGGCCTGGCTAAAAAATAATAATTTTCAAACAAGTTTCATGCTCAATTGATCTAAAATAGCCTCTAAATGCATCAGGCATGAAAATTTGAAGTGGGTTATCATTAAAACTTGCTTTCAAGAATTTTGCACAATGGTCAAAACTAGCCAAGTGGGCTCTGGAATTGCCAAGGGAAATAAAAAAAATGACCTCCTTGAGCTATGAAAACTTATAGGAATGTAGACATTTGAACCAAGAATGGAGTACAAAAGACGGTTTGGAAAAAGAGATCCTGAGGTGAAATATATTAATCAATAAAGTTGCTTAAACTTTTTTGCAATTTCACATGTTCAGAATCAATTAAAACTCACTAAATCACCATTTCAAAAAATATCAAAACAACTTCTGGGGGGCTGCCACTTGAAACATAAGCTCATTTAGGTACACCTAGCATGTGTGCAAGAGGGATTTCCTTCATTCATTATTCTTCATGATATATTAGGGGTCAAAGTTGACCACCTTGAAACATGTCAAAAATGAAAATGTAAAATCAAAACAAATTGCATTGGCTTTTGATCTCAAAAAAATAGAAAATTTAATCATGAGACTCTGAAACTAGACCAAGGAGTACATGAATTTATGGAGAATGGAGAGCGACAATCCGTTCATCATGAAAATCATCCAATTGTGAAATAAAATCTCGAACGGGAGGCTACTTCGTAGAACAGAGTTTGCAAACAGCAGAAAAGTGTCAAAACCCTCCAGTTTTGCTTTTCAAAACCCTATCAAAACTCATCATGGGAAGCTAAAAACTTACAAGAACATTCAAATTTGTCACATGAATGTTTCCACAAAGGGTTTTAGCTTTAAAATTAACTGGCTCTGAATTATGACCCTCCAAAGTAGGTCACTTGGGAAAAAATTTTAGGGGCACTTTTGAGAGTGTAGCTCGGCAAAATTTTCAATAGGGGCACTTCAAATTTGAAAATTTTGATGGTGCCACCACTTAGTGAAGCCTTGTTACTTTATACAATGTGTTTGCACTTTGTGGTTGACATTGGGTGTGATGTACTTCATGAACATGATCTATCTTAGAATATTAAATTCCTCTTAGTGGCTTGATGCGACACATTGCATCCCCTAAGCTGTGAATTTTCTACTCTTTGTGAATTTTCTACTCTTTGATTGGTATTCTCTTGGAGACATTAGATACAATGTTCCCTAAGTTAAAAACCTCATATGAAATAAGAAAAAATCCTTTGAACATATTTTGCATGTTGCATTTTGCATTTGTTATATGGCCACCTTGCATAACACAGCTTGCATTCCTATGGTGTCATCATGTTTGTTCATTAGTTCCAAGCATATGAAGCTCAAAATGTCATTTTACTTTGTGGCACCTTATTAAATTTATCAAGAGGTATAACTTTGATATGGTTGAGAGGGAAGTCCATTCCGAGGCATGAATTTTCCCCATAGCCACTTGCATGTGTGTGAGTGCATCCTAGCCATGTGAGTGTATGTTTCTCACCTTTTGGGCCTTCTCACCTAGCAAAAAGCCACGAGTTTCGTCACCTCAAAGTGAGTATTCATTTTCTTTCTAGACAAACAACCTAGATCTGATCCATAATGGGTTGGACAAATGATCAAATCTTGATCCACTCCATTTACATCATGCTCATTTGTGTTTCTTGTGCTCGTGTTTGGTTTTCCATGGGATCTTCATCCTAGGGGCTTCATCATCCCTCTTGATCATTGTTGTCTCATCTTACTAGCATTAGTTCATTGAAACCCCTCTTGATTGCATGTTCGACTACTTTAGTGTGAGTTTGAAGAAAGTTCATCCTCTCACTAAACTGGGGGCTAAGCATGGACACATAAAAAGTAACCCTTCTACTTTTTCTCATGTTTAGGCCCTCCTAGTAGACTTTGGCTTGATTTTTCCTAGATTTAATGGTGAAATGTGGCCAACACATTCACATTAGGTATTGGACCCTTGTGAATCATTAAGAATTATAGGATGTCTTGTAAAAGTGTTGTGAAGTGTTGTAATTGACTTTCACACTTTTCTAGGACTCTTCCATTATAATTCAGCTAAATAACCCATTTTTATCACTTACCAAGTCTTATTTCAAAGTGTTGTAAAGAGTTGTAACAAACTCTCATTCTTTTATAGGCTTTCCATCACTAATTCAACCCTTTGTTATGTTTAAATGACCCCTTAATGCAATTGCTCACCCTACTTAAGTGTGTTTTTGAAAATATTCACGTTAAACAACATTAAATACACTTCAATCCTCGACACCCAGTAAAATTTCCCTCGTGGGACCAAGTCGTCACCTCAGGTGACTTAGTCCCACTGGGCACAAAAATAAAAATAATTTTAATTTTCTAGTAGGATTTTATTCTCTTAGCCTTAAGGTCAGCTTGTGATGTGTTATTTTCAAGAAATATTGAAAAATCAAGTATAAAAAAAGGGTTTTTATCTCATTTTGACCACCATTCATTACTCAAGCAATACATTCATTTACTTAATCATTGTCAAGTATTCTAAGCATCATCAAACATCCATTGGAGAAACTTCTTACATATCTTCATATTTCAACATCAAGAGTTTGGTGAATTTGTGACATTGCATGTTATTCATTCATCATTCTCTTTCCATTTTATTTCATTTTCAAGGGTTTGATTACCAAACCAGGGTTTGACCAAGGAAAACCCCTATTCTCTAACTCTTAAACCTTTTTCCCCTCTTTGCATGTGTGTTTTGTAGGTTTTGTATGAAATTTTTTTAAAGAGAAAGGTGTTAAAAAGTGGTCAACAATCCATTAAAGTCATTCAAGTCAACTAAGCCCTAATTGAAGCTTGGAGACCTCAACCCTTTTTTTGTAGTTTCTGAATTAGACACTTGTCAAGAAGGGAAGTGCAGACCGAAAGCTACAGATTCCTGCCCCAAATTTCTCAAGATTCCTAGGTGGACTAAGTTGCCATCTATGGTGAATTAGTCCCGCTGCCATGCCTAAAAAGTGATTTTTACATTTCTGAGTACCCATTTGGTAGAAACCTATTCCGGTAGAATATCCCCAAAGCAGGACTAATTCACACACAACTATCCTAGTTGGATTCAACATCAAAATATGCAAGATTCTAGAGCCTCTTTGCATCACACTTCAGATTCTAGGTGCACCTCTCCAATCTTGTTTATTTTTGTCACTGTTTACTTACATTCTTAGGTCATTTTGTATGCATCACTGTGTTTTCAAACAACTTGCACATCTTAGGTTTTTCATTAGTAATCATCTTTCTTTTTCAGTTTATTGCATTAGGAAATTGCATTTAGGCATACTTCTTCCATCCTTGCATTGATTTTGAGTGTATACATTGCCCATTTTGGCCCATATTTCTCTTTTTAGGTGAAAAACCCTACAAGTGTTAGAAAGCCATTAGGTTCCAAAATATTTGTACAGACTATTGAAATAATGTACATAATGGAAGAGAAACATGGTGTAGGAAAATGGTGAATGTCAATGGGTTTTTTGCGAGTTTGGTGGTATTTTCTAGTACCACTAACAAATATGCAAGATGGGTAGATTCTACAAACTATAGATTTTAGATGAGGTTTGTGGTATCCACTAGTCATTTTTTTGCAACATTTGAATGTATAACATATCGATGTGGGAATGTAAAAAGGAAATGGGGTTATGGAGGTTCATGGTATCCAATAAACCATTACATGAATCAATTTCACAAAAAAAGTATGAGTAGGTGAAAATTTAGAGAGGCCACTGTTATAACCATCTTTGATACCATATTCAAATGGTGAAAAGAGAGACCCAAAGGCTCAAATCTATAAATTCTTCATTTATTAACAACATAAAAAAGATTGCATTATATGGATTTATAAAGCCCTTCAACTTATTAACAATTCAAATCACTAACTACCAACTAACTCATTAGTAAAAATAGCCTCTAATCAACTAAGATTAACATTTTAATTTATTATGTATTACTTTAGTCTATTTCATGCTCTAATATTTCCTAACAATATTTTCTAATGACTTCTTTTCTACATCCAACTTGCACTAATCTATAGTTTCCTAAGGGAGAGGATCTAGTAGTTGAACCATTTGAATGTTGGTAAAGATGAAGCCTTACTTGAACATATGAGAACCTATGAATGATATATAAGAAAACATATATACATTCCTAGACAAGTGAAACAAGTACTTTATTTTTTCATATAAAATATCATAAATATCCATATAAGTGTTTCATTTATAATATGAAGTGCTCATTTAAACAAGGTATTATTGACATAATAAAAAAATAACTATTCTTATTTGTGCAACTAATGAGATAACAATGTATATGCACTTGAATAGTTCATATTAATAGTTTTTCCTATCGCAAATGTGAAAGATGATCACAGTAAATACTTTGCATTTTCTCATGAAATTTGAAGAATTGTCAAAACGTTTATGATTGAATATAACTTGCATTTTAAATAATAATTCTTTTTTCTTTATAACAACAAATTGTTTTCTTGTTTTCAACTATTGGTCCATTTATGTTGGATATAAAAGTTAGAGATAAAAAATCAATTACCGTTATTGTTACAACAAATAACCCAGGAAAAGCATTTGCAAATACATCCTCCACAAAATATGAGAGAAGAAAACTGGGCTATTTCACTAGAGAAAATACATTGAGATGAGATATATTACCTAATGTACAAAGTGCTTTATAAAGGCATGAAAATAATTGGCGAGTGTAAAACTACCTGAAATGGTGAAAAACCATCGAACCAAATAAATGCAAAACTAATGCCTAAGTAAACTTAAGAGTAAATGCAATTTACTTTAACACCCCCCATTAAGTGCAACTTATGGAGAATGAATATGCAATATGGGTCCTAGCTACACAACCATTTTAGGTACCCATTTACAACTACAAA
>VDFB02121401.1:0-16312 GCA_007258455.2 Sequoia sempervirens
TGGAGTTCACTAGATCTTACATTAGTTATTTTAAGGTGATTGATAACGATAACCCTTCTTCTATATAAAGATGATATTCTTTATACATGTATAACATTGATTTCTTGTGGGGTTCTACTTCAAATCTATAATTTTATAATGGTGAAATTAGCATATACCCATGGCCCATTTAGTTATGTGTCCACATTGATGGGGATGAATTAATACAATAACTTATCAACTGGTGGCATACTCTTTTTCTTGGTTTGGCTCATGGCTTGATCGCTATCCACTCTCATTTTATCATTATTTGCACTAAACCCAATACATTCATCATTTATCCATCCTTAATCACACTTATTTTCTTACATTCACTCCTTACCTTGAGATCATCACCTTTTCTCTCTCTCATTTATTTCCATGTTACTTGTGATTGACCTCATTCAATCTTGAGGTGTGTAGGAATGGTCCCATAATTCACATATTCAAATTCAAATTCTAATTTTCCTACTCATTTATAGTAGATTTTATGAGTTGACTTGGCACATGTTTGTGCAACATGTTATATCATGGTATAAATAAGGATATTCAATGTTCAATGAATTCATTAGTCTAGGAAATAGAGGACATCAAGGAGAATCATTAGAGCACACTGCAATTTTTAAAGGACAATAAAGAATCATATTTGCATCATCATGTAGGTCATTTGCATGTATGTGAATGTTGCCTATAATATTGTTTATTATCATTAATTCGACTTGTCGAAGGGTTTGACCTAGGAGAACTTGTTCACTTGTCAAGTCAATAAACTCTTAAACAATTTTCCTAGACAACACCTTGGCAAACCCAAACACCAAAGAAGACAAGGGCCAACAAATCTTTAGGTACATATTCAATCATATCATTCTTGTGTAACAAATCAAACTTGCTATAGTCAAGATCAAACTTACGACACTTGATACTAAACCACAATTTTTTTTTGAGATAATAATTAGATCAAGAGCCTTGATTTTTCAATATTAACAAACCGATTCAAATCTAAAACAAAATACTCCTATTCTTCAAATTTAATTTCCATATATTTATTATAATAATCTAACCCACTTATTTTATCTTAGAATAACTCATTACATTTATTTAAGCACCGCATTTTTGTGGTGTGGCTCTATATGTGAATGTTCTAGAAACCCAAGTTCCCCCTTCTAGAAACGAAGCTTTGGTTAGGATACCTCCTCTCTAATGATTATCAATTATAGTGATATATTTGGAAACCCTTTGACCTAATCTTAGTCCCTTATTTGGTAAGAGAGCCCAAAACTAAAAGTGATGTAAAGAGACTTCCATCTCTAGAACTGTTAAAAAGATAGAAAAATACAATGATGTAATCCTCAAAATCTAAGAGAATCGTATTAAAGTGGAGAGAGGAATTTGATTCTGTAAATGGAATGATGGAGAAGTAAATCACATGGGCTATCACATCTGATTGCATTTAACAAGATTATTGATTTAAGCAAGTGACCTACTCTTGTGTGTTAGTATGCGGCGTGTCATAAGGTGGGCATGAACAAAAACTTTTATAAAGTTTGCGTGTAGGAATGGACGGCCTGGGCAGGGCAGGCAACTGGAAGTGCCCCCACTGCCCCCTGCCCCATGCCCACTGGCCACCCTCCATTTCCTCATTTATGCCCCCCCTTTAAATTTCCACGTAGATATGAGCGGCGGATTTCGCGCCGTAGATTTAAGGATACGAAGACATGTGCGTACGTCAGCATTTGCCGTTTTCTTCACCTGCAAGCCACTACCAATCGCGGCAATCAAACCCCCCATATACGGGCCACGTAGTTTTCACCCCCTCTGTTCCGCTTCCCACGTGCCAATTCGCCGGCGGTCTCTTATCTTCGTTGGTTCTACGTCACCGTCAAGGGGAGGTGTCGCCGCTCCCGACCACACACCGCCTAGGCCGTACAACTCTAGCCCCAGGCGCCGGGCCCCACCTCGCCGCACTCAATCCAAATCCCAACGCACACTCTTCTCAGGTTTTGACTGTTGACTTTTGTGACAGTTTGACCCTGTACATCTGACGTCACGCTGACGTCTCCCCGCTCCACGTTCTTTCTCCTTTCCCTTCGCCTTCGCCTTCCCGCCTCCTCCCCTGCAATTAATTCAACTCCCCTGCCGCGCCGTACTCCGCCTAACTACTTACTTAGATTCTCCCTTTCCATTGGTGAGATCAGATGCCTTTTCTGCCTCGCATTATTGCCATTAAAGACTGGGCGCCCATTTGCAGTCTTCCATTACCTGGTTCTCTTAACTCCTGAGGTTTTGCTACTGGTTTGGTTGGTCAAAGACACCTTAAATGCCAAAGTCTTCCATTGGTTTACTCCACGCTTCCATTCTCCATCATGCTCATCTGCTTCATTTTTGACTGCGATCTCCTTGGAAATGATGGTAACTTTATGCTGTTTTTGACCCTCTGCTCCCTTTGTTTTAAGGAAGGACAGCCACTTTATGCTTTTTTTCTTCAAAGTCCATTTGTAGGATTTATTGCTTTTGATTACTTCTTTCATACTTTTCTTTGGAGGGTGTTTCAAAAGTTTTTACTCGGAAAGGTGGATCAAATACTTTTTTATTGGTTGAAGAAAATTACATGTAGAGTTCAGACTGGCAGCACAAATGGATATAGGAAGTTTCCAATGTAGATCACCAAAAAGTTCATGGTAGCAAAGTGGTTAGACAAAGTCTTTCAAATAAATGCTCACTATTTTGATGTTTTATATTATTGCAAAATAAATGGCTTTTTATTTATTTATTTAAAATTAAGTTTAATAAATATTGTTAGTAGTAAAAATGAAAGTATTTAGTTGATGTTGATAATTGATAGAAGTTGTCTATTATATATATATAGTAAAATAATAAAATTTGAATTGGGTCGCTATTAGAGTCAAATCGAGATTAATCTCTTTGTGTAAGAATGATCTAAGACATGTTAAATTTTTCTAGTAAAAAATGTACCTAACTAATTATTTGTCTTCGCCTTCGCCTTCACCTTCACTTTCACCTTCTACATATTTAATTCTATTAAAGTCATTGATGGGACTTGAAGTTGTCCTCGTTTCCTATGTTTATTTCCTCTTTCACAAGACATGTCATTGAACAATTTCATTTAATACCTAAGACTTTGATATTAATATATATGGTTTAAAGCATTGAAATTGATAGATGATGTCTTGATTAATGGTAATGCATTTTGATGGTTACCTTCAAAATATAGTAGTATATTATGATTGGTTATGGTGAATCTTAGCACAAAAATATTTTAGAAAAAGAGCTAACCCTTTATGCAACAAGAATGTGGATGCCCATAACCAAGGTTGTTGTAAATAGGAAACTGAAGGAACATGTGTATATAACCAAAGGAGTAAACACATACAAATGAAGGAGCTAGTTCTTACATCCACGACTTTGATCATTAACAATGCATTCAATACCAATAATGTCTCCAATAGAAATAAGAAATTTAGAACATCAAGAGATCGTGACAACAAATTGTAACAATTCTCTAGCAAGAATTTCATGAATCACACCTTGTCTACACTTCCCTATTATTTTTTGTTGAACAAGACAACTGAGAGGGGGGAGGGGGGTGGGAAGTGAATCAGTTATCACCAGAACTAATCCTTAACACTGCTTAACTAATTAAACATTAATACTAGTGCACAAACTCAAACCATTGCATAAACACAATAACACCAGATTTACTTGGAAAACCCAATAAGGGAAAAATTGTGGTGAGGATTAACTCACATAATAGAGAATATCAAAACTGATTACAAGAGGCTTACTGCCAAGACAAGGACTCACTGTCTGAATCAGGACTCACTGTCCAACAGGGCTAATAACCCGGGGGGCTCACTACCACTAAGATACAAAGAGGATAGAAGAGATATGTTACAAAGAGAAGACAATCTCAATGCAACAAAGAAATCCACCACAATTTTCTCAACCACTTGCAGACATGCATGAATGATAGAGTACACCTTCAGCTCACTGCATCTGAAAACTCAACATTTAGGCTTTGCACTGATCTTCCACACTCGCATTGCACACACTCACTAATTCACATCAATCTCGCATCTATCTACTCTATTTCTTTGCACTTATCTCTCTTTCCTCTTTCTATGCCCTATTTCACCACTAACTCATCATGTATTTATACCATCTTCAACTTTGAAACATATCCAAAGTCGTCTATCCAAATTAAAATGTAATTTAGGTTGGCACCAAAACATCCTAGGGTGGAATTAGAATGAGGGCGCACCCAAACAAAGCTCTCATAAGGACCCGGGATCCAACACACTTCATCAACTCTGAAGGTATTGTTTAACAC
Source organism: Sequoia sempervirens (assembly GCA_007258455.2). NCBI lineage: Eukaryota > Viridiplantae > Streptophyta > Pinopsida > Cupressales > Cupressaceae > Sequoia > Sequoia sempervirens. The sequence goes on from VDFB02121401.1 coordinate 4,367, forward strand.
AAGGTCAGCCAAATCTGTGTAAAACACATAAAATTAAGCATGAACCTTCCAGATACCAAAATTATCTTCAATACAATAAAAAACTCAACTCTAGAATCACAAGTCATAAGACTTTAACAAAGAGAAATCAGACCAATAATATTTCTCCTAGACCTCAACCAGAAACATAGAAAACCACAGTTCACAACTGGTGAACACAATTGGCATTGCACAATGAATCAACAACAAAAAATTTGGATATAGCAGCTTCCAAATGTAACCATGACCAACATATTTGAACCACACAAACATAAGAGAAAATCCTAGAGCAACCACTAAACACCTGTAACATATCTTCATTACAATTTTCTCAATATCCTCGACATATACAGTTGATAACTTGCATCCATGACACTAATGATAGTAGCAATCAGTTGATAACCAATTGACCAGTTGTCATCAATGACAACACCTTCATTCTTTCCATTCTTGCAACAATCTCCCCCTTTGTCATTGATGGCAACACATGATGTGAAAAACCATCAAAGACACCATACACTTCTCAAGATTTTTCTTTCTATTCCTTTCTATTTCTCCCCCTTAGTAGATAGTATTTTATATTCTTCCTCTTTTGTTTGTTTTCTTCCTCTCTTTTTTTTTCATGCTTCCTCTCCTTTTTCACATGCTTCCTCTCCCCCTTTGACATCAATGGTAGAGGAAAAATATATTTTACATTGATTTCCCCTTTGACATAAAAAAACAAAATACTCCTAATGACAACACTTGACACTACCTGCTCCCTCTGAGAGGTAGCCACTAGAACATCAGTCCAAAAAAAAGATAGATCCATAGATCCACTGGACTGATGCATCTCCATAAGCATCTAGTTCAAGAAAGGAGGGGCAATGACCCTTAACTTCTCCAGGAGATACTCAAAAGTATCTTTAGGAAGAGCCTTCATAAATATATTAGAAATATGATTCTTTGTTGGAACATACTCAAACTTTACTTCATTCTCCATGACCTCTCTCAAGAAATGATACCCAATAGATATATGCTCCATTCTTGAGTGCATCACAAGATTCTTTGAAATGTTAATTGCACTTGTATTGTCACAAAAGATAGAAATGGGATCATCATAAACCACTGTGATATCTTTCAATGTCTATTTCATCCATAGAACTTGTGTACAGAAAGATGTAGCAACAATATATTCAACTTCAGCAGTAGACAAGGAGACTAAATCTGTCTTTTTACTCAACCATGCCACCAATCTGCAACCAAGAAAGAATGCACCACCACTTGTACTCTTTCTGTCATCTACACATCCAACCTAATCTACATTTGTATAGGCACTTAGAGTAAAATCAGTATCTCTAGGATACCATAATCCATAATCCAAAGTGCATTCAAATGTGGGTGAAACAATAGTGGTTTACAATTGAAGCAGGAAGGAAAATCATAGAAAACTTAATGCATAGAAAAAAAATGATTTTAGGCATCGGAATTAAAACTATTGGTTCAATCGACCCATTAGGGGTTCTGGTAGAATGTAATGACCCCCTTTTAGTGGGAGCACTTCAACCTAAAACTTGCACTCAAAGTGTTTCTCAAGGAGACATTAGAAACATTAAAGATCAATCAGTTTCAGTGATAATATCTAATAAGATCAAAGATGACATAAACATTTCCTTCTTGTCAAAGGAGTACTTACCTCTTCTGTATCACTCTTATGAATGATCCTTCTATATAATTTCGTAAGTACATAGGGTAGCTATTAAATGTCTATCAAATCCCAAAGAGAAAACCATTTATCATACTAGAGTTATTATCACCTATAAGGCTCAATAATTGCTGCAAGCGTCATTATTGGATAGTTGTAGATACTATATTATATTATTATATATTTTATTCGTTTATTTTGTATTTGCTTATCATTCCATGATGTGTCTATGAATACTAATATATATATCTATGAAGATTAATATAAATGTCTAAATATATACTTACCAATTACCAAGAATGTATTTATCAGCATATGAATTTAATACACAGGTAACATGTATTTAATATATTTACAATTATCAAATATATATATATATTAACGTCAACCATTACTAAATTCTTAGTCCATTCCTTTATTATCATTTATTTAATAAATTTTAATTATCTATGATATCAAATATCATTAACATCCTAGTGACAATAATATTAGACACCAAGTATTATTACATCCCTATGATATTATCACAAATATTTACATTCTAGGGATAATATCTTGAATAATATTATACATCACATATTATCACATTCTAATATCATAAATAATCAAATAACACTATACATCAAATATTATCATCTCATTGTAAACATTATTTATATGAAATACCTCACCATCCTTACCTATAATAAATAACACGTACCAGATATAGCGATCTGCAGACTCCTATCTCTTTTACTCAGCCAGCGGCTACACTCCCCACTACAGAATATATACTTATTCTCCTCATTTTCTCCGTAATCTCTGTCCAACGCTTGATAGATACAGTCAACTAAATAATAAAGGAATACATATGATAAACAGAGATTTGAAGCAAAGAATACGTAGCCAGTATGCAAGTATATAATATAACAAATTACGGTTGAGAGAGTGCAAATTAAATAGATGAAAGATGGAGAGAATGCGATTTTCCTTTTCCTTGCAGCATAACTTCTCTCCATATTTCCTAACTTCTTCCTCCCGATATCACCATCTATGTTTCATATGGCATAGAATTTTATATATAAATAACTACATAAAAGTTCGTATCTCCGTTTGATACATATAAGGATATTTAAACCTCTTTGCACCTCTTCCCAAAAGGGATGTCTTGCTTCAAGGGTTGCGATTTCAACCAAGGGAGATATGTTTAGAAATCATTGTCTTTTCTTAATTTAGGCTGCCATCGGTTTGCCTTAATTCATATATTATAAATTATAATTTATATTTGTTTGTTTATATTTGATAATTTATAATTTATTATCTCAGATTTCTTTAGAGTAGTTAATGATATTAGTGATATTTATAATTTTCACATATTTGTTAGTTTTCATTATTAATAAGGGTCATTTTATAATATTTATATTGTGATTACAATATTCAATTATGATAATTGTGATTTTAGATAATAATGATTAAATTATTATTATGATAATAATAATAACTATTATTATTTTATATTTGGTAATTATACCATTATCTTTGGATAATTATAATTTGATTATATTTATTATTGCCAATACTCTTATATATGTTTTATTTATTTATTTGCTTCTTGATACTTTATATCTTAGTGTCAGTTTCGGGGGACATGACATAGAACCTAGGTTCGAGCTTAACCCTCCCTAATAATACTTTCCCACCAAAAAGCCATCAAAACCTCTTTTATAGTTAATTAAATGAACCGTATTCTAATGAACCCCTGTTCGATCAATTCCCTGTGGTTTGTTCGGAACTCTTTATTCCCCTTGCCATCCCTCCCCAGACACAAAACTTGAATTTTGGCACTTTGGAGCTTGGGCTGAGGATAAAATGGAGGAATCTACAAAACCCAACTTGAAACCGTAGTCCTCGTAACGTAAGTTATCCAACTTATCATAATTTTAAATATGTTTTGGTTTTTATTATGTATTTGTTTTTAGTTTTATTAAACATAGGTTTTTCATTGAAAAATGAAGGTCTCGCTTTTGTACATGTGGAAAAATAGCAAATTATCAAAAAAAATTTGAAAAATATGAGTGCACCGTGATATTGAAGTCCTTGATCCAACAAAAAAATAAAATTGAATTTTGATATATATAAAAAAGTTATGCATTATAAGGTCGCGCAATGTATGAATTATTATTGGTTTGAATTCAAAACTTGATTAAAGAAAAAATATTGAATAAAAAACTAACTAACCAAGTGGAAGCACTAGATATAATAGTTATGAATCTAAATTCAAAAGAATTATAATTTTATCCTCATGGAAAAAATTATGTGTTATAATGATGTAAAGGCCAATTTTTAAAAATGTTGTTTTTGAAAAAAAAATGGTTTTGTGGAGATGAAAAGTATAATAACTGATTCCAAAATTTTGAAAAAAATATTTTCGACCCACGACAAATGTGATGAGACTCTCTAATTTTCATCATTTCAAATTATTCATGGTTTAACTACTATAGGTGCCCAAATGTGAAGATTTAGTTTACAAAAATAATTTTAGTGTCCAATTTGGCCAAAAATTGTAAACCACTATTGTGGGATCACCCATATCTAAATATTCTTTTAACAATAGCAACATGCATTTCCTTAGGATCTTTTTGAAATCTAGCCACAAGATAGAAAACATGCATAATATCCAGTCTAGTAGCAGTCAAATACAATAGTCCACCAATCATAGATTTGTACTTCCTTTGATCAGCCTTGGGTGAATCATCATCTTTACCCAATTTGCAACTAGTCACCATAGAGTACATAACGGTTTGGAACTGCCCATCCCAAATTTCTTCAACATCTCTTTCACATATTTAGATCAGGAAATAAAAAATTTTTCTTTGATTGATTAATTTGTAGCCCAAGAAAGAAATTCGTCTCTCCAAACATAGACATTTCAAATTCTTTCTGCATATCTTCCGCAAACATCTTGAACATATTTTTATCCTCCAAAAATAATGTCAACATATACAACTACAATCAAGATTTTTTCATTTTCAATCTTAAAATAAAAATTACTATATGTCGTACCTTTGTTGAAACCTTGTTGAATCAAATACATGTCTAACCTTGCATACCAAGCTCTAAGAGCTTGCTTCAATCATATAAGGCTTTCTTCAATTCACACCATATCCAATTGATCTGAAAATTGAAATCCTTTGATTGTTCCAGGTAACCTCTTCTTCTAGCTCACCATTCAAAAATGCTAACTTGACATCCATCTGATAGACCTTGAAGTCTTTATGAGCAACAAATGTTAAGAACATCCTTATAGCTTCCATTCTTGCTACCAGAGCAAAAGTTTCCTAAAAATCTATGCCTTCTACTTGTGAGTAACCTTTACACACAAGCCTTCCTTTGCTTCTAATCACTTCTCCATTAAGGACATTGACGGGACTTGAAATTTCCCTTGTTTCCTATGTTTATTTCATATTTCACAAGACATTTCCTTGAACAATTTCATTTAATAACTAGGACTTGATATTAATATTTATGGTTTAAAGCATTGAAATTGATAGATGATGTATTGATAAATGGTATTGTGTTTTGATGGTTACTTTCAAAATATATTAGTATATATTATGATTGGTTATGATTATTCTTAGCATAGAAATATTTTAGAAAAAGAGCTAACCCTTTATGTAGTAAGAATGTGGATGCCCATAACCAAGGTTGTTGTAAATAGGCAACTGAAGGAACATGTGCCTATAACCAAATGAGTAAACATATATAAATGAAGGAGCTATTTCTTACAACCATGACTTTGATCATTAATAATGCATTCAATACCAATAATGTCTCCAACAAGAAATAAGAAGAAATTTAGAACATCAAGAGATCGTGACAACAAATTGCAACAATTCTCTAGCAAGAATTGCATGAATCACACCTTGTCTACACTTCCCTATTATTTTTGTCTCTTTCATTTGAAGTTGTACAGTTATAGTAGGATTGTACTCTTTATTAGGTTTAATTATGACTAAGTTTCCTATTTGTATTTTTCTGAAATAAAAATAGTTCTCTTCTTATGTTCTAGGAATGATTTGACAAATGTAGCCTAGGTTGTTAAGGGTCCATATTGTTGGAAGTTTGAGGAGATTAACATTGGTGTGGCTATTGGCAACATGAGCATGAGCATATACAGTGTTGTCATTGATGTCAACATTGTGGTTTGAATGGAAGTCTACATTGAGGTACAATTCTAGCATAGAGATGTAGAGGTTTTTGTCATGCCCAAACTTTTTCACCTAAACAATACACAACTACAATTTTTTTTTGAATAACCACGTGTAAACACTGATGGACGTCAAACATACAAGAAACATATCCACACACCAATGAGAAGATGAATATTAAATACCTCCTAACCACAATAATTGATAACACTTATATCAATATCATATCTACCTTTAGTCTTATCACCTCCTTCTCACATCTATATCCAATAACACTGCTAACATCAACACTACAATTTTTTTTATAAGTAATAAGCATAATAATCTTACCTTTAAAACTCAATACTAATATTTATTCCTCATTACCCTCCTCACAAGTACCAAGTTAAATATTAATGGCATCCACATATCTATATTCAATATTACCCTTCATATATAACTCTAAACTTACTTATCATGATTCATAGCAACATATAAATATACTATTATTGCTACTTAGCCAACTATAGATTTCACCACTAACTAACAATACGATATTAATGTTACCCATAAAGTTAGTATTGCTAATATCCATATCACATAAATTTCTAACTAATGAAGATATTATTGTGATTGAAAATCACAACAATAACATCATCAATCGATATGGTGCCCATTACTCTTTTTGACATCTTCTTAATCAATAACACTAAAAATCATGCTAATTAGACAATAAGAATTGTATATAGGTATATTATCCATGAAATAAGGCAAATAAAGAAACACCATATTCAAATGTAGCCATTACTTAAGGAAAATTGTTCAAATCTTTAGAAAGATTTCATGACAACAAGTTTGGTGATCTTAATCGCAAAAGATGTAATTTATACTTAATTATTTCTCCATCCCATTAAATTAGAATATAAAATCAATTAATGCATCTACATCATTAGTGATGGATAATCCAAGATTGGAATAGACCTAAGATTGGATTCAATTTCTTCCCATATTATTAAAAGTTGAATTAAACTTTTATAATCCACTAATAAGATTTAATACTAGAGATGCATCGAAGGTGGCGAATCACTTTCAATTTAACTTACCCTTCCAAGTTATGTATTTAATTCCTATTCATAGAAATGAAATTGATACATTAAACAATACTTAAACTAATCTCACTAGCATGAACATGCAAAAAATAAGCTTTCAAACAAAAACTAAACTATCCAATTATCACAAGTAATGCTCAACACTATTGGATTAACAACCCAACAACCCAAGAGCGATTATGCATATATATGCAATGTACAAACACACACACCAAATACATAATTATTTAAATTTTCCATCTTTTATTAACAATTATATTTAATCTAAAAAGTTTCAAAGGCATTAAGGTGATACTCTACCAATGTAATTTATGTTTGTACCCAACTAATATTCTTCTTAAATACTTTTTAGGTGATTGAATCAACTACTTTACTTAGACACTTCTTTACTAAGCGTATACATATAATGAAATACTCTTCTTCTTGGATAAAATGGAAATATTGCCCAACTCATTAAACAACCAAATAGGTGACTCCAACTCTCTAATAAGAAACCAATCCCAAAACATATATAAATAAATGAGACCAATAAATTGAGACTAATAATTCTAAACTCTACTTAATTATAACTCTTAAATGATAACTAGAAACTATTCCCAAATAGAACAAGATTTTTCAAAAGAAAAATAAATAAAGATATAACCCTTAATCTCAACTTCAACTTAAATATGAACTAATCCCATTAATAGAAGAAAACTAATTTAAAACTAACTTCGAAATTCTTTAAATGTAAGTTTTCATTATTGACCCCATTGGGAATTCACAAATTAGTTACTGATTCAATCCACCTTATCAAATTTGTTTCTCCAATCGAGGTTGCCATTGAACATCAATTTATTCCAATTCACTGCTCATTTAATCCTTCCCATATGATTGATTATATCAAAACATATTTAAACAATTCTTAATCAAGTCTAATTTATCTCTTGATAATTTAAAAATGAACAAAATATTCCATCAAACTCACTACTTTACAATTTCGAGTTTGAACATTAAGACTCATTGTTATGTATGATGCATATAAAATTTACTAAGTATTCTTGAATTTAATTTTTAAGGAGAGATGAATTATAAAATAAAGGGAACAAACAAAAATACGAAAATTTTGTATCTAAACACTAATTAACTAAGTAATTATAAATAACTAAAAACTAATTCCAAACTAACTTATGATACCTTAAATATGAGTCTCCTCAACTAGTTTCCCTTTTCTCTTTGAAAATTATTTTTCACATGTGTAATGTTATTTCTTGATTTCCTCCTTTTGATTGTTGTTTGTGAAAGAAAAACATCTTGTAAAATTTTATGTTGTAGGTTAACAAGAGGAGGAAGATGAAAGAAACATATCTTAACTCTCTTGTCTTCATGAAACCCTAACTTGGTTCCACTCAATTTGTTTTTTATATTTGTTGTTTTAATTTTAAAGTAGGGGACAAAATGTTTTAATCATAACTTTTATTTGGTGAAATGGGTTTCTCTGATTTTTAGGTATGTTATTCAAAACTTTTATTTTTAGAAACCCTTTAAATTTAATCCTCTAACTCAATGTTTTCCATTTTGTGTGATCAGATATGTAAGACTGTTTTATGACAGATTTTTATTGTGAAAAAGGTTGTCAATTTTTTCTTAATAAATCCTAATTGGTGATCTGGGTTAATACAATTTTTGAATATTATTTTTGAGATTAATAATTGAAAACCCATGAAATTTTATCTTTCATTATCATGTGTATCAGTTTTTATGATCAAATTTGTGAAACTACTTTAAATCAATTTATTGTTTGGCATAGGGCACGAGTAGAATTTGACAAAGAAATGACTAGGTGACTAAAAATTTTAGTCACAACAACTAAAAATGACTAAATTCTACTCATTTTTTGCAGCTCAACTATAAATGAGTAAATAAATGACTAATTTGGTCATTGAATAAAAAATTATTTAGTCACAGAAATAAAAATGACTAAATAGTTAGTCACCAAATCCAAATTAGACAAAAAATTTAAAAAATAATTGGCCAATTATTGGTGCGATGTATTGTGCACGATGTATTGGCGCATGTGGATAAGTTTTTATAATCAAATTTGTGAAATTACTTCAAATCAATTTATTGTTTGGCATAGGGGCAACAATGTTGTAATCCTCAACAATTGATTAATCAAGTGAGATAGGATAAGTATTTGATATTATTTTTTCATTTACCTTTCCATAAGAGCAATTAATTTAAAACTCCAATAGAATTGTATTCCTTCTTAGACTTTCTCAACAAATTAGGAAGTTTTCCATCCAATACATAATCTTTTATATTTCCTTAAAGATTTATAGCAAAATTCATTTCTTTATATCAAAGGATTGAAACACACCTATTTTCTTCTTTGAATTTACAAATCTAATTAAAAATGTAAACACAATTACAAATTGAACCCTTGATCCTAATGGAAGATTTACTATAATCACAGGTGCTTCAAAAGAGGGATTGGGAGTAGTACTAATGCAAGATGGATAAGTGGTAGCTTATGAATCAAGGAAGCTTAAACAAAACGAGGTGAATTATGCATCACATGACTTAGAGTTGGCTACAATAGTTCATGCTTTGCAGATGTGGAGACATTATCTCTTGGGGAAGCCATTTGAGCTCAGGATAGACCATTTGGGATTGAGATACATTTTTACTCAACCAAACCTTAATGCGCGACATAGAAGGTGGTTGGAATTCCTTAGTGAGTATGACTTCAGAATTGAGTATATAAAGGGAAAAGAGAATAGAGTGGCTGATGCTCTTAGTAGACGAGACATTTGTAAGCCATGATCTTGACAAGGTCTAATTTGAGACAATAGGTGACACAACATTTACTAGGGGATGAGCACTATAAAAGAGTGAAGAGCATTCTAGCATAAAATCCATCAGACCATTAGTTTGATGGGTATGAGATTGAATCGGATGGTATTTTGAGATACCAAAAAAGAATGTACATTAAAATCTATGGAGAGATGAGGAAGTTGTTTCTAGAGGAAGTTCATAATGCACCTTATTCAAGACACCCCAGAGTATCCAGAATGATCACAGAATTGAAAACTCTATACTTTTGGCCTAAACTCAAGAACAATGTAGTGGAGTATGTAGCCAGATGCTTAGAGTGTTAAAGAGTCAAGGATGAAAATGCACATCCAGTAGGGCTACATATCCTCACAACATACCTAAGTATAAATGGCAGGTGATTAGTATGGACTTCATACAGGGGTTGCCTTTGAGCAAGAATCAACATGATATTATCTTGGTTATGATCGATAAGTTGACCAAGGTGGAACACTTCATTCCAGGAAACCTTAAGGATGGATCATTGACCCTAGTCAAGAAATTTGACCAAGAGATCTTCCACTTACATGGAGTTCCAAAGACTATCATTTCTGATAGAGACACCCAGATGACTTCAAGATTTTTGATGACCCTGAATGTCGTATTGGGAACCAAGTTAAATTTCAGCTTGACTTGCCATCCTCAGACCAAAGGACAGACAAAGAGAGTAAATTAGGTAGTCGAAGACCTCCTACAAATGTACTACATGGACCAATAGTATAAGTGGGAGGAATACTTACCATTGTTAGAGTATGCTTACAATAACTTTTATCACACATCTTTAGGTATGGAATCATTCAAATCTCTTTATGGGTGGAAGTGTCGTACACCCATCAGTTGGGATAGATTGGAAGAAAAGATCATAGTAGGACCTAAAATGCTCAAGGATATGGAAGAAAAAATTAGAGTTATTAAGAGCACACTGAAGGAGGCGGCAGACCGACAAAAGAGTTACGCTGACAAGAATAGAACTCTTAGATAGTTTGTGGTAGCCTGGGATAAAGTTTTCTTAAGAGTTAGGCCTCATAAAAGTTTCATTTCCTTTGGAAAGTCTTCCAAGTTAGCCGCGAGATATGTGGATCCATTTGAGGTCTTGGAAGTAATCAACCTAGTTGCTTATAGACTTGCTCTACCACCTTCTCTGGCTCGACTTCATAATGTGTTTCATGTTTCTTTGCTTAAGCCATATCATCCTGTTGTAGCTCACGTGCTTGATTGAAAATCCTTGCATGTATAGGACCCAATAGTGGTGCTAGTGGAGTCCATTAGAATCCTGGATAGATGAAACGTTGAGTTGCAGAGCAAAGACATTGCTCAATTTAAGGTCCAATGGGACCAGTATTCTGAAGATAATGCTACTTGGGAGGATGTGGAAGAAATAGAACACTCTTTCCCACATTTTCTTTCTTAGAAAGAGACTCTTGTTAATTTTGTTTGAAATTTTTAGATTGAATATTATAATTTTTTGGCTTGGAAACAGTATGATATGATGTTGAAAGAGACATATATGCTTAATTTTTGATTAAATAGACATCATGACAATGTCTCTTCCAAGAGGGGAAGGATGTCATAACCCAATTTTTATTGCATTTAAATTATAATATGATAAATTTAATTATTGAGGAAATTCAATATGTTGAATGAAAATTTGATATTTTTGAAATGTTTGAAAGAAGTTGACCATCTTTTGACTATGTGATCTTTTGAACTATCTTATACATTATCACGATTGAACATGATTGATGAACTATATAAGTGCAAGCATGTGCAAATGCAGGGAAATAGGTTGAAGGACAAGAACATGGTTGAGGTAGGATCGTTTAACGGGATTTAAAGGTAAGCTTGATGGAATTTGGGTGCACACACCACAAATGGCATGATGTTTGCATTTGAAATTTCATATAGGAGATTATATTGACTTGATTTGAAATGATTCAATGTTTGAAAAAAAAATAGGCTTGTGGAATGTTATACATGTGACTTCTTATTCAATTATTTATTTTGATCTTATGTTTTCAAAATTTTAAAAAAATGATAGCATGATTAAATATATTTTTATGTAATTAAAAAGGCATGCTTGAAGGATAAGAAAACTACTTCATTTAAAAAACAATTA
>VDFB02121402.1:0-25538 GCA_007258455.2 Sequoia sempervirens
TTGCATGAAATAGGAGAAACATCAATTAAGTGAAGCTTCATTACATCTATGCATTTCAAGAAAATTGAGAGACAAGAGTTGCTTCAATGAGTGCATGATGATGGGAAGATGCGAACGGTGCAAAAAGGAAAAATGTTTCCATTGAAAAATGACCTCTAGGTTAAGAGAAACTTGCACTATGAGAGCAAGAAAATAAGTTTCAACTATAGGTGTCGAGCTTGAAAAGAATGGGGTTATTTTGTTTTTCAGAATAGTAAGTTTTTGCTACAAGAGACTAGGGGTTTGAATGAAACAAGTGCAAGATGCCCAGCTCGAGCCTTAAGGAAAGTTCCACATTGATTTCATAAAAGTGCTTAAGATACAAAAGGTAAAATGTTTTGAGCTCATATAGAATGCAAGAAAACCCTAGCTCATGCTTTCATACCTACAACCTTGGAAGGCCAAAATTTCTTCTTCATAAGTCACAATACTCGCTAGGGTTTGAATTTAAATGCAAATACAGAGCAAAAACAACAAGGGTTTGAGCCCTTAATAACATAGGTGCCTTCAAAAATGGTGAAATAAAAGCCACAGGCTGTGGGTTGGAGGGGTTTTGAAAACCCATGAAGTGGAGAACTTTCATTCAAAATGTTTTCATTCAACAATAATATCATTTTTATATCATGGGTCGAGCCCAAAATGGTCTATTTTGCAGAAACAAAGAACACATAAGTATACCCATGGCCTGTACGATGACCATCTCAGATTTCTTCACATTGTTCATGTATTTTGCAAGAAAAGCTTGAATGAAGCTTTATTTAAGAGGGAAATGCTCTTAAAAAATGGAGAAATGGAGGTTACCTTGAAGAATTATGTGGTGTAGCACAACAAATCCCATTGCCAGAGCTTCCAATAGGTCAAGTAAAACCCTCCATCAATGGCCACAAAGGAGAGCAAAGGGAGTTGACATAGAAGAAAGAAAAAAATGCATCAAAATACAATGATAGCCATGACCAAAAGGCCATTTTTTCTCATCAAATGGAGTCAAAGAGTGCATAAAAATATAGTCAAAGAACTTACCACTGAGTGCAAAAGAGAATGCATCAAAAAATCGAAGGAGAAGAGCTTGAATGGAGGCTCAAAAGGTCAAACCCTAATCTCCCATGGCAACGCATAGCAAAGCCACAATTTTCACTAGAGGCTAATCAAAATGACAGTCAAAATGAATGTTTGGAGCCCTTTTTGTGTATTAGGGTTTTCACCCTATAATCAGCCATGTGATTTTTATCACAAATTTTTATTTTTCAAATGCCTTGCCAACATTGCCTTGGCCGATATAAGCCTATGGCTTATATTTCTTTTTCTTTGATTTTTTAAGAAAATCAAACATAGATCATGCATATGGACCCTTATTAGGGCAGCCCTTTTTGCCTTAAAAAAATTTCATGCGAAGAAAATCAAAATGATTGGAGATCAAAAAGAGGAAAATCAGAGTCAAATTGGAAAAATCAGATGTAACAAGGGAGGCTTACCATTTTGTAATTCAGAAACTACAAGCTGTAAAACATTGATTAAGCAATGCTTCTATAAATTGCTTGATTAGTTGTTATTTAAAATGTAGTTAAAAATGCACTTCAGTTCACACTGGAGCTTTCTATTCTTGAGTTTAGACTTGGGTGAATTCAAAAAGGAGATGTCAAGTTGAAGTTTCTAATCTCAGTTTTCAGCAGTTAGTGCTTGGTTTTGAGGCCTTTTTGGATCAACCTTTGGATGATAGAAAGTTTCCAGCTTTTTGATGTCATTGGGAGCTATTTTGGAAGCTATTTTTCAGGCTTTTTGAGGGCGCTCAAAAATCTAGAAGGAGTTTCCTTTTAGATATTCAACAACCTGATTTTTTCTATTTTGGCAAGTCCATGGTCACATTTTGGCTATAAATATGATTTTCTCAGGGTTCATAATTTTTCAGTTTCTTGCTCTCTTAGCCACTTTGAGAGCTTTGTAAACTCATTTTGGAGTCAGATTTTGATGTCTTGTTCCTCCACTTGCAATAAATCAATAGATTTCTCCTTTTCACTTTCTTGACATGGGCTCATAGTAATAGTGTGATTCACATCATTGAATCCTTCTTAGTCCTGTTGTTGTGGGTTATTGTCAAGGTTTGCAATAAGTTTAGGTTGCACATTATATTCAATTTTCAAGAGTCTTTATGCAAAATATTGATGAACTAAATGACTTGTAATGAATTGTGAGAGTTAATTGTTGCAAAAGAAGTGTTGCGAGCTAAGTTTCATCAAAGTCTCAATATTTAGCTGATCATCTTAAGTTGTAGGTGTTAATTTTCAATTTTTCTTCCTACTCCTCTTTCCCCTTAAAGTGCATAGATTAGGTGGTTAGCTAGAAGGGAACCAACTCACTTTGGAGATTCGCTCTCCCCTATGGGTTTACCCACAAACCAAAGAGCATTTCCACATTGCGACATGATAGACAAGTGCAACTTTCCTAGAGGGTGCAATCCTGATCGCCAACAATGACTATGTTGAATTTAATATTAAATGAAAACCTTTCCAATTTAGTGGCAATGACCCCCATCCCAATCTTCAAGGAGAGCACTTGACTATAGAGGACATGCAAATGTTAAATTGGATCAGCCTTATTATCAATACAAATGAATAAATTATATTTGTTGATATCACCTCTTAAAAAATTTTTATGTAATACTAAAACAATGTATATGTATTTGATTACTCCAATCTAGATTAGGGAGGGGTGTATTATCATTTCATTGTGGTATAATTACTTTAATCTCATAACATTATTTTTAGCATGGTGATATTTTTTTAACATAGTTGGTTTAAAATTATCAATTGATGAATGACTTGGCTCTTAAGTAAAATCTCGTCAATTGTAAATCGATACAATCTTAATATATATGCATGTATCCATACATAAATGAATATATATATATATATATATATATATATATATATTTAATGAATCTTTATTTTAAAATTATGGATTATTGAAACTATGCTTAATATAAAATTATTATAACTCTTCCTATCAAATAAGCTCTTAATAAACCCATTGTTGGCTGTGCGCATTAAGTCACCTCACTTGTTTTCCTCTCCATGACCCGATTTTGTGGCAGGAAAATCTTTTGAACCAGATATATATATTGTTAAAAAGGATGTAAGGAAATCTTGTTTTTCCAGCTGTAAAATTGGGGACATTTTTGGCTGGAGTCTTTTTTGTCAAACAGTACACGTGCCTTGTCTATTTTCCCCATTTTTGCATGCATTTTTACCAGGGTACTTTCAACTTCAATATAGGGGGAAAATAAAATAAAATAAAAATCTCTCCATTCTTTCTGCTTCGATAGAAGTCCATTCCCTGTTCGGAAGCTCCCTAGGAACGTTGGGAATCTGGTTTTATGCCTGCCAATTGCTTTCGCTTGAAAGTTTCTAAAGCCTTTTCAACAAATCCATCTTGTACATACCCTGTAACTAATGCAGTCCGTGAGATGACAACTCTTTTAGGTATTCCGTCAAAATTGCACACTCCTTGTCTACGCATCTTGTATACATGGCTTCCAGGGCACTTGCAACTACAACATCTAATAAATTCCTCGGCATGCTTTGATGGATGCTAACAAAGGCTGTGGAAACTGGTGCTGCACATGCATAACTCCAATAGGTGCGAAATCTTGAGGTAAGTTACATATCTTTGCCCCCGACAAAGAGATTTTATTTCAAGCTTTCATGTCAATTGGTATCATGCTGTTAAGGGCATTAAAACAAAAAAACTAATGTAGTTAACGCACCTGCACACACATTACAAATCTCTTTTGGTCATAACAGATTTCACCGACATCATACACGCATCACATCACAATTTCTTTTACTGTAAGCATTTACTTGTGGGATTTCACATTTGAATGCTGCTTTAGTGAGTGGCATAGGAAACTACGGGGAGCATCAAATCTCATCTACACATTATAGCTACAAATAAGTTGACCACATTTTGAAATTATTCAAGAGAGAATTTGTGCATAAATTCTTCATTATTGAATCTTTGAGCAGAAGCTTTGGGGAAAGCTTTGGTGATATAAAGTGGAACTTGCAACTACAATATCTGAGAGAAATCTGCTTCCAAATATGCTTTTGATGGATGTTCATACCCTCATTCAAAGACCCAATTTACGCACATGCAGGAAGGATGCTTCCAAAGGCCAAGGAGTTGGGCTTTTGATTGATTTTGCCTAAAAGTTTCTAGGGATTTTATCAGAAAAAACCCATTTGAATTTGTCTGTGATCAGGGTATTCCATGAGATCACATTGCTTTGAGACTTTTGTTTTTTCTTAAAAAAAAAAAAAATAGTTCACTTGCCTTGTCTATGCTTCCACATTTTCATGCTAGTTGTAACCGCAACATATAACACCAAAAAATTCCGCTGTTATGCTTGATGGAAGTCCCTTCATTATTAATGGATATTTAATATGGTGCACATTATTATAGTGCAAGCTCTCTTTTCAGATTGTTTCATTTAGCATCACCAAGATTCTCCATAAGAACACTTCATTAAAATGATGGGAATGATTCACATCTCTTAGAACAATTTCTTTTGTAGCAATCTTGGAGATGATTTTAGATGCAGTGTGGCAATTTGAACTTACTCTAAGGTTCTTAACAACTCTAATAGCTGTACTAAGGGCCATACTAAGGGCCATGTTTAGCCAACCAAATGCAATTGCTAACTTTTCACTATGGTGGAAGATAAATGATTCTTTTGTTTTCTTCTCTTCCCCGGCATTAAGTAAAAGTCTTGAAATTGGAAATACCTTGCTGCCTTCATTCGCCAAGCAAATTTCTCCAACTTTGCATATTGACTTGCAGGTAAATTATTTCTTATACACAAATTTTATGCTATGATTTCAACCTCAATTGAACAATACTAAAGCTATCGGCATAAGGAGAATTGATTTAGGGCATTACTGAAAGTTAAGTGCTCCAGCACAAATAGTGCTGCATTCCCGGTAGTTTGATCTCCAACAAATCTCACTTTCTTGTTTTGGAAGGGATTTGCATCAGAAGAAAAAAAAGATAAAGAGTTCGAGTAGGGAAAACATACCTTATTGCAAAGATAATTTTTTTTTACCTATCCACCAAATTTTGATGAGGGAGAAAAGGCTCTTTCGTTGCACTCAAAATGGACGTGCAAGTCCATTTAAATAGTTCCTATTCTCTATGCCTTAAATAGACTTCATTTACACATCTAATTTGGAGGATATAATATTGAAATAAATTATATATATATAAAAGTTTGAAAAGATGCAAGGATTCTTACCCTAAGAATCTACTTAATATAAAATAAAGTAATAAAAGTTCCTACCTTATAATTAATTTTCAATAGTCCTAAAAGTAGCAAAGTTAAGCTTGTAGGAAGAGTATTTAACAATTTTTTTTTTTTTACAAAATTAGCAAAGTCGTCACGGATTTGTTATGTTGTTTTGTGTGTAGAATGTGGGCATGACACTTTGTAAGTGACTTTCTGTGATCTTGCAATGTAGAAAACTTTGACAACTTGCACCTTGACAACTTTTCCTCAATCTTGCTCTTCAATTGGATCTTCAACCTAGATCTACAAATCACACATCAAAGAGTGGGAAAACTATTGTTTTGTTAGTGGATAGGGGTTTGCCTTGGTAAAACACCATTTTGGTAATAAAAACATTGTAATGAAATGAAGGAATGGTGAATGAACAACATGCAATCTTACAACTCACCAAAACCTAGCAATAAAGTGTTGCAAGCATGTATGAAATGGCTCCAATGAATGTAGATCTTGATTCTCACTTGAATGTTGTGGATCTTGAATTGAACACTTGCTTAAATCATGAAACCCTGCATCACAATTGTTAGCTAAAAAAAAACATGATGCATGATGACTTTGACATGATGCTTGATACTTGAATAATGCTCCAAAATGCTTGATAAACAACTCTTGAAGGATCTTGAATGCTCTTGTAGAATCTTGAGTTCTCTCTTGATCACAAATTTTCTATAATGCATGAACACTTGAAAGATTAGGAGAAAATGAGTGAAATAACCTTATATTTATACTTGTTTATGCCAAATTTCTTGAAATTACAACACTACAAGACGACATCAGATCTAGGAGAATGAAATCCTGCCAAGAATTTGAATTTAATTTAATTTTAAGCCACATAGGACTCATACGCCAAAAGTGTCGTATGAGTCCTATTGGGCCAAGCTATGGGACACATTTTTCAAGAATGCTTAGATTCATGTGAAATCAAGATCGGGGTCCTAAAACCTAGGTGGGACTCATATGCCCTTGAGGTGGCGTATGAGTCTAAGATCACTAAATCTGGGCAGCACAATCCAAAATCATTGAATTATGATTGTTCACTTGATATATGTCGGGATCATCCTTAGAAAGATACATTAAATAAGGCTTGTGGATGCAAAATAGGACCAAATAAGGCATAAAGAAGCCCAATTTTAGTAGGGAAGGCCCAAACAAGTGTGAAAATGTAGAGGGATACATTTTCCTACACTACATTTAGCCCCCACTTCAGTGAGAGGAGGAACTTGCTTCAAACTCACACTAAAGTAGACAAACTCGCATCAAGAGGGGTGCAAATGTACCAATGCTAGTGAGATAGGAAGAAAATGATCAATAGGGTTGCACAAACACCAAAGGATCGAGATCCTATGGAAAACCAATATAGGCACAAAAGAACACACATGCAAACGATATAAGAAGCGACAACAAGGCACAAGCATACACTGCCAAATACAAATAGAAGAAAAACAAAAGCAAAATAAAGCATGCTAAAGTTGTTCTAGGATAATTTTCTAAGGGTTCTAGACACTTTATTCCCTATTTGGGACACTTCATGAAGGAACATGACACTTCACAAAAAAGTGGGGCACATTATGAAAAAAAGGGACACTTTGCGAAAAAAGGGATTCTTTGCGAAATTTTCTTCTAATGTCCTAAATCAAGCTAGAAATGCATAAAAACATAAAATAAATGCATAAGGACAAAGCTAAGGCACAAAAAAATCAATTCACCTCATTGCCAAAACTCGCCTTGAGCTACCTCCTCTCATAGGACCTCGAGTCTCGGAGGCACACACTTTTGTTGGTTCAACATCTTCAATCACTCTCCAACAAAGTCAAGCTAAAAGAAGCTAAAATATAAAATTAGTTCAAGTTACTTCACTTTTTGCTCTTATATATGTTAAAATTATGTTTTTTACTATATTAGGTTTAAAAGTTCCTCTCATTCAAACTAACATACCGAGGGCTAGAAAACTCCATTTTCGACACCATTTGTTGCATTAGAATTGTGATTCCACTCTCTTCCTCATCATACGTCTATCATTATGTGGTATGGTACTTGGAAACACCATATGATACAACTTATCTCATTCAATGTGGTTAGACTGCTACCTTGATTCCACCTCCATAAAGCAAGCGAAATCAATGGGGCACATACATCTACCCTCAAATTCAATTTCATAAAGAAGTTAGATAAGAGGATTTTTTAACAACTAAAAAATTCGTGTTGTAGGATGTAGTTCCTAACGTTGTGGTTTTGCAGATAGCTACAGTGGGGGCTTCATTCTCCTATATTTTGAATGAATCCATATGAGTATTCCTTTATGAAATGAAGTTTATTGTTTAGATTCCTTTAGCTTACATATGCACATACAGTCATATGGGTGCTAAAGTGCGGGTTGAATGTAGTGTAGAAAATTGTATGCTATTGGAGATGGTACAATTTCACACTTAATTTGGACCTATTCTAGCACCCTTAATACACTTTATAATCATCATTAATAGGTCCCTAGGACCCTTTATTTTGGATCTTGAGGCTTGTTTCAACTAAAATCTTGACAAAATCAACATAAGCATTAATTTTTATAACAACCCATCATTGGCCCACCCTAAAAATCTAGGATGGGACTCATACACCACCTTGGGTGTATGAGTCCCCCTAAATGGAATCCATATGCCACAAGTGGCGTATGAGTCCTGTGTGGCCCATTTTTAGGGTTTGAGCAAGAAATTCAAGTTTTTAATTCAAATTTTTGGTTGATGTTGGCTTGTGAGATTTAAATAATGGTAAATTAGGTATAATGCCTATATAAACAAGCCTCTAAGTCATTAATTTCAATCTAAAAGAGAAATTTCAAGATCTAAGCATTCACAAGCACTCAAGAATCCTTCCATAAGAGCATTCAAGAGCAAGTAGCAAGCAAAGTTGAAGTCTTGGAGTAGAATTATAGTGTTTTTTGTAGACCTATCTTCAATCTCACTTTCATTCAAGATCTAACATTGTCAAGGATTGATTATGGTTGCCTATGGTGAATCATGATGGATTCTAGGTTGGGGAGATGCAACTAGCCATCAAGCCAAGCCTAATGACTTGTTTCCTAAGTGATTCCATCCTCCATTATCATTCTACTTTCATCCTAAGGAAGGTACATGTCTCATTGTGGCTTATTAGGGTGATTAGAGATATCCCAAAGTGAGTCACTCATCTTCATGCTTCATTGATGCATCTCATTCTAGCACATTAGAATAGGGTTGCATCACATTTCAAATTTCTTAATATTAGATACACTTAAGGTTACAGTTTATGTTCACATTTACATTTGAGATCCATTGTTTCTATCAAGGTTTAATTACCGAACTAGGGGTTTGATTGAGGAAAACCCCCTATAAGCAAATCAACACTATATTCTATTTTGTAGGTCTTTTTTACAGGTTTAGATCTAAAAATTAGTTTGGGAAGGAAGAGTAGAGATTGGACCATAGATCTAGACTTTGAATTCCCAAAAAAGTAGAACGAGACTGGTACGCCAAAAGTGGCAGATGAGTCCCACTACATGAAAAATTATATATTTTTGAAGATCTTGAGTCTACACTGTCAGAAACTTGTTATAGTCCAAAAATCCTAGACTGGGATTGATACACCAGAAGTGGCATATGAGTCCCAGTGTGCCCTAAAAGTAGTATTTTCAACATTTTAGAGTTGATTCTAAGCTCCTTTAGGTTTCTAGGTTCACTTCTGTATTTTCCCAGTTTGTTGTTTAGATTTATCCTCTTTCTAGGTCATTAGTGAAGCCTTCCATGTCATTAAGTTTAAACATTAAGTCTTGTATTTCAATAATATTTCCAAGCCCTAGCTTGGTGGTGAACCCTCCTTTAGTCTCTA
Organism: Sequoia sempervirens; assembly: GCA_007258455.2. Classification (NCBI taxonomy): domain Eukaryota; kingdom Viridiplantae; phylum Streptophyta; class Pinopsida; order Cupressales; family Cupressaceae; genus Sequoia; species Sequoia sempervirens. The sequence goes on from VDFB02121402.1 coordinate 9,230, forward strand.
ATCAAACCCTAGGACGCACTATTACAAGATCTATTTCCCCTTCCTCATCCTTGTATTGAGATCTCTAGGGTTTCCTTGAATGAGAGAGTAGAAGATTGTTGTTCTACGTACTAAACCATAAGCAATGACAATTTTCCAACTTTCACTAAGTCTAAAAAATTGATGTAAAGCAAGGTTATGTTATGGGAATTTTGAGTATCTAGAACCATCCTCTCCATCAAAAATATTGATAAGGTTTGTGGCATCAAGAGGGAATTGTTAAGATAGTTTTGTTTTTCTTCTACAATTTATTTTATATTTTCATTAGTTCAAATAGAGGTGTACCTATATGTAGAGTAAAATATTTGGTTGTGTATTTTTATGTCATTTTATTCTATATTTTTACATTCATAGTACCTTTCTATTTTGTTTTATGTTGAATTATTTAATCACCCTAAGCCTTCATTACAAGAACCCTAAAAAATGGGTGTTCAAATGAAGGCCCTTACGATGCCCTCCTCTACACACATAGTATTTAGAAGATATTGAAACTTAGAAAATGTGGTTTTTAAAAATCTTTTGGGAGATAGGATAACCAATTTTCTACAAGTTTCACTCAAGGTTCAACACTAGAGATCTCAATCCAAGGATGGAATGAGAGAGAGAGATATGTAATAAGGTGTCATAGGGTGTGACAAAGACTAAAGAGTGGCTCACAACCAAGCAAGGGCTTGGAAAGACAAGAAATGCAAAAGATATGTAAAACCTAACTCTATGACCTAGATTATGAAACTAAAATGAAAAATAAAAGACTGAGAAAGTATAGAGGTGCACTTGGAAATTGAAGAGGCTTGAAATGAGGTCTAAAATTTTGGAAATTCTAACTTTAATTCTCATTGGGACTCATACGCCAAACTGGGTGATTTAGTCCTAGATTAGGGTTTTTGGCAGAAACCATAATTTGGAAGTACTAAATCAGGATATGTAGAAAATGTCTAAATTTTGGTATATTGGGACTCATACACCACGAGTGGTGATTTACTCCTAGTATCAGGGTTAATCTAAAACTTTGATATCCTCTAATGTCTTCATGTAACTTCCTTCCTATCAAATCTCCTAGTCAAAAACATTGAATTATGACTTGGAGGTGACTTTTCATGATCTTGAAAACAAGGTGACAACTTTGACAATTTTGCAACCTTGAAAACTTTTCTCCAATCTTGGTCTTCAATGGGTCTTCAACCTATATCTACAAATGACACATCAAAGAGAGCAAAATATATTGTTTTGTTAGTGGATAGGGGTTTGCCTTGGTCAAACCCCATTTTGGTAATCAAACCTTGAAATGAAATGAAATAGCATGGAGGAATGATGAATGAACAAATATGTAATGTTGCAACTCACCAAATCCTTGAATGAAAGGCTACAATATTGTATGTAATAGCTAGCATGAATCTGGATCTTGACTCTTGCTTGAATAATATGGATCTTGACTTTAATTCTTGCTTGAATCATAAAACCCTACATCATAAATGTTAGCTCAAAAACAAACATGATGCATGATGAATTTGACATGATGCTTGATACTTGAATAATGCTCCAAGATTCTTGATAATCAACTCTTGAATGCTCTTGATAAAAAAATTTCTATAATGCTTGAATACTTGAAAGCTTAGGAGAAAATATGTGAAATAGCCTTGTATTTATACATGTTTATGCCAAATTTCCCAAAATTACAACACTACAAGTCGACATGAGATCTAGAATAATAAAATCCCACCAAGAATTTGAATTTAAATTAGGTCTAAGTTAAGTAGGACTCATACCTTAGTTGTGGCGTATGAGTCCCATTAGGCTAAGCTTGGGACACATTTTTCAAGAAATTTTTACTTTAATGTGAAATTCAGATCTAGACCCTAAAAAATAGGTGGGACCCATATGCCCAAGGAGGCATATGAGTCCTAGATCACTAAATCTAGGCCATACAACCCAAAATCATTAATTTATGATTTGTCAATTGATATATGCCAAGATTATCCTAAGAAAGATGCATTAATTAAGGCTTGTGGATGCAAAATAGGACCAAATAAGGCATAAAGAAGCCCACTTTTAATAGGGAGGGCCCAAACAAGTGTGAAAATGTAAAGGGATAATTTTCCTACACTATAGATATTTATGATCTAATGAAAGGTTTAGGCCATCAAATAAAGTCTCCATGACATGAAATTTTGTAGATTTGTAGCCCTCATAGTAAGCTTTCTCAACATGATATTTATAATAATACTTTATTTATTTAATATTTTCTAGCAGATATAGGATTTTCCCAAACAAAAAGGTCTTTTAAATCCATAGACATGATTTTTTTAAAATAAAAAATATCTAAATATGTCTGCCCTCCCCACTTATGTCCTTTTTTTTTTTGGTTACTACAAGGGTATCCCCATGACCCAGCCCAACATCTAAGGGGCGAGCTAAGACGAGACCAATCCCCCTATGGGTGGGCATGACAACCTGCAATTTGGTTCTATCGATTAATCCTAAGAGAAAGAGTTGAACCCAAAACCTATGGGGAGAAAGCCCATGGCCCAAGCCAACTTCACTACTTGTGTGGGATTTTATGTTCTTATTTAATAAATAGTAATAATTTGGATATATACACAAAAATTTATGTATTGGGCATAATATTACTCTAAATGATAGTTAATTTGAATTAGAAATTAAAAAGACATGTAATATAGTACAAAAATAATGCATGCCATAGATATATGTTTTAATGATCTATGTTTAGAAACTTATTGAATTATCTTATTTTTAAACAATGTTATGTTAGGACATAATATCGCTTATTAAAATACTATAAAATATTAAAAATAGGTTATTAACAAATACTTACAAAATAAAAAAAATTAATTTAAAAAATTATATTGAAAATCTAAATCAATTAGATCACATCATCTTCAAATTATGAATGGTTTACTTACTATGAGTGATAAAAAATAAAAATTTAGTTTAAAATTATGATTTGAGAATCCCACTTAGACTAAAAGGTGGAACACACTGTTGTGCTATAAAAGGACACCTCAAATCTGACCTTACCCAAACATGCTTAATTTTAGCTTATCCTAAACCATTAATTAAATAATTATTTTTATTTATTTAAATATTTCCATCATTTCCTATTTTTATCCTAAATTGTTAACTAAATAAATATTTATCTACTATTTAATTATTCTCCAATCACTTGATCCCATTAATTAAATAAATGTCCCTTGATCATTATCCTTGTGCATTTATTCCAAGTCATTAATCTTGTTCACATGGAGCATAATCTAAAATTCACATCATGTAAATTTTTTTTCTTTGACATGTCTAACTGTATCCTTGTCTATATTCTAGAAGTCCAACTATCCTTTCATCTTATCCACTCATCTCAATCCCACCCCTTAATCCTATCCATCCAATGAGGATTTTTTTCCTTATCCTAACCCTAAGCTTAAATCCTATCCTTCATGTGATACTTTTCATATGACTACATCTCTAAGCCTAACCCTAATCCTCAATCAATCTTAGCCATCCATCATCAATCATTCATAACCATTAATTTTACCTCTTTCAGATCTCTATATCTAGTGGCTCTTATCCTTCATCAATTCTCTCTTGATCTCACTCTTGACTCTTAGCTATCATATCCTTATACTATCCAAATTTCTATTCAATCAAGCTGTCATATCCTTATGCTATCATTTTATCATATTATCAATATCATAACAAGGTTATGTTAGAGCAATGAGCAATCCATGCACTATCAATATCATAAGAGAAAATCAAATTGAATAAGGGTGGACTCTATTCTACTCATCAAGGAGTGAAGAAAGATCCAAAGTGAAGGTATATGGCATTTCTATTGCATTTATCTTTCATTTCATTTTACCTTAAATCCTTTATTATTATTGTTTTTTTTTCATCTTCACTATCATCCCATATTTTTATGCTATTTTAGATTCCTTCCTTTAGCTCTACTTTTTAATGCTTACGTCACTTGCGTGCAATTCCATATATTTTAATTTATGTCTAACCTATCTAAACCTATTCTCATGCATCTACCTCATTAATAGCCTAAAATTTCATGAACCTACTCCTCAAATTGAGATCTTGGATTCCCCATCCTAGGTTAATCTCATGAAAAACCGATTTGTTCTTGCACAATATGGATATGACCAACTTTTAACATTTTAAATGACTATCTCTCACCCTTTCCACTACTCATTGGGGGCTAACTTGGCACATGCTTATGCAACTACTTATTATATTTAGTATTTGAATAAATTCATTAAAGCATTAAAAGGAACCAAAGAATCATCTTCGATCATTCAAACATCATACACAATTACAAGGGGGGTTCTTAGGAATGTCTAGATTATAGAACTACTCACAATAGATTTTTTTAAGTCACTGCACACTTGGTTGTTGTCTATTAAGACATACTGAAGGTCATGAAGTTAGTCTTAGAAAGGGGTTTACTAAGAAAACCTTAAATTCTTGTAGTTCAATGATTTCCCCAAGGTAGTTTTAAATATTGTTAGTCCTTGTATATCAACAAATAGCAAGAGTAAGTGTGTTTTAAACTAAAAGAAAAATTAAATAAATTTTTAAAATAAATTTAATATAATATAAAATAATATTTAATTTTAAAAAATGGAAAGCCATCTAAAATTATAAAACTTACAAATTTTATAAAAATGGAAAGACATCTCAAAATAACAATTAAGAAGTTAATTGTATAAAAAAATATTTAATCATCTAGCTTACAATTTTCTTTAATATTATGAGGCAACAATTCTTTTAATTTTGAAGAGCAACCTTGCAAAATTAATGTCTTCAACTTCGAGAGATCTCTGAAACTTGTTGGCCATTCTTCTAACCTAGAGCAACCAGTCAAACCTAATTCTTTCAAATTGTTGAGTTCCCCAAATTTAGAAGGAAGTTCCCTCAATTGAGTGCAATTCCTTACCTTTAATATCTCTAACTTTGTTAGCTTTTCCACTCCATTTGGTAAATTTTTCATAGTTGTATTGAAAAAATACAAATCTACAAGCAAAGAAGGTGGAGTGACCTTGAGAGGAATTTTGGAATATGCAACTTCATTCTCAGAAGAACCTCCAATGCACTTCACACACAGACTTGCAGGAAGCTACTTATTTGCACAATAATTATGAGAAGGATGTCGAATTTCATTATATAATCTAATGAAAATTAATTGAAATCATAAATATTTACAGATCTTACCTCATAGAAACTCATCCCTTGGGGGAATGGACCATAATAGAAGTGAAGATGCTCTAGTTTCTCAAACTCCCATTGGTAAATCAAGAACGTTCTTCGAAATGCAGAGATATCTAAATTGTTTAAATTGTTTACGACATTAGTCCGTAAAAATTAATTGTGATTCTTCTTCATAACGTAGCACTCTTAATGAACTACTCATAGAGTTCAAATGATTGCCATTAATTTCTAACGGAGGCTGCTTAAATGGTTTATCAAAACATGCGCCTTTTAAAATTTTTAGTTTCTGCATGAAATAAACCATATATATTATAATGATTGTGAATAACAAATATATTTTTATAATATTGACAATAGGCATTGTAAGTATGACGTACCTCTTCGTCTTTCAAACATTCTAATAAAATCTCAGTGTCTGTGATTCTATTTTGCTCCGACATCTTTCTCCATCTTTCTCCCTCTTGCTCGAACTATGTCATGAACAACCACACCACCATCTTCATTTATCTTTACGAATGGTGCCTCTTCTAAAACTCTGAATTCCGTCTCTGCAACAAAGTATGCCACATATTTACTATTATAGCAACCACATGTCTTATAATAAAAGAGAGATACAATATCTAGAAATGCCTATTTCACAAGTGGCGATAATCTACGATATACAAAATCAACCATACGGTCACTGATATCTTCCTCCTCCACTTTCTCCCCTTCTCTAATCATCTCTAATATTTCTATATTATTTGCATTTCTAGTACTTACAGCGAGTTGCGAGCCAATTATGTCTAGCAGAAGTGGAACACTACCACTAACCTTGAGCAATGCATCTATGTTGCTTTCATCATTGTACCTGGAAACTTTCTTCAACAAAATCTTTCTAGCCTCTATCGGTGGAAGTGTGCTCACTGCATATTATTGTTGGCGTTGGACATTCCTGTCGACAAATATGTCCGTCTCCCCAAGATTTCTTGTAGTGATAAGTATTCTGCTATTGGGTGGAAGCCAGCTGCCCAAGTCTGCAGGTTGAAGTACCTTGAGATCTTCTTTTCGGAGACCATTGTCAATGTATAGAAATAGAGGCTGATTAAAATTATTTTTGGAAAGCGACAGGATCAATCCCCGACCATCGTCACAGTTATTCAATTCCACGTTCTGGCGAAATAACCCTTTCAAAATCTGCTCTTGGAGGACTTTAAAATCATTCCTGGTACAATCTTGTTCCATTAAAATTCTGCAATGCTTATAATTTTTGAGGTCAATACGTGCATAAACGGCATCGGCTAGAGTCGTCTTTCCGATCCCTCCAAAACCATGGACAACCACAACTTTTGTTGACGTATGTTGTACATTCAAATTTAAAAGTCGGATTACTTCTTCTCGTGGACTGTCGATTCCAACTGTTAAGTTTGTGCAAAAACGGAATTAACGTTTGTGGCAAAACTCAAATCATGACAGGAAAAGGTCAAAATTAGAATTGAAAAACATCCTACCTGCCGACTGGTGTGCATAGATTTCCTGGGACTGCGGAGCAATCTTTGGTAGTCTCTTCTCTATGTCAATTGTAACCCACAGTTGGAGATCGTTATACAAACGGTCTATTATGAATTGGAAAGCCTTTAAATTGTCGGCATTGACTGAAGCAGTAAGAAACCTTCACACAATTCAAAATATTAGATTTACAATTTGATTAAATAGACCCGAAACATTAGAAATAAATTGGTTCGACAAAAAGTAAAGAGACTTTGGCCTTCCTTGCTAAAGGATAATGAGGGATATGCACATTATGATTAAGATTAGTTTTTTATTACATATTAGTTTTGGTAGCTGTAAAATTCAATTTTTTATTCTTTTTATTATTTCTAATTCTCCCAAAACTCCGCTGCGACATGCAAGGGAAGAGGGTGCAGGAAGGATGGACGAATAGAGATACACGGTAGGTATGTAGTTTTAAGAATTTAAAATATTGTATGCCTTCACTTTTGGGTTTGGGCATGCACAATTAATTATAGTTTGCACGGATAATATAAAGGTGTTTATACAACTTCCCATCCTTCATGAAATGACTGCAAATTTAAGTGCCATACAATCCCTCTAGTACTAAGTACAATCTGAAACTCTTTGCAATTTCATTGTGAATATATATATAATAGATCCGTATAGGCTATTTCCTTACAAAGTTACATTGATTAAATGGATTTCTACTGCTTATATATATATATAATTCAACCTTTCAACTAAAAATCTATATGTTTTTAACAGTATTATTAAAATATTTTGAACATTAAAATCTTATTTTTAAATATATTTATTTTTATTATACAATTTTTTGGTACAAAATTATTTTTAAGTCAATTTAGAATTTGATAATATACAGACTGTTTATTTAATTTTAAAATTATATTTTACAATTTAACTTTTATATTTTTATATAATTATAATGGTGAGATTATAAATTATTAATAAATTATAAATTTATTATACAAAAATTTATATTTTAATTTAGTTTATAATATATTGTTTTATAAAGAAACACAATTTATTTAAATATAGAATATTTTTTTATAGAAATATATATTAAGTTAGAATATTTTTAAAAGGTAGAAAATAAATTTATTATTAAATCATATGATTTTTTTTAAATAGCTTTAACTCTAAAAATATAAAATTATTTTAAATATTTATTTTTTTAAATTAATACATCAATTTTTTAATTGTAATGATAAATTTAATTTATATATATCATGTATAAGTTTTAAAATCTAATATTCTTCTTTATTTTTCATTTTTCTACTTCTTCATCATTCTTTTATTTTGTCTATTTTAAATTTTTAACATTTTCCAAATATTATTTTGAAATATTACAATTTAGAATTTAAAAGAATTAAGAATTACATTGTAACTTATAAATAATGTGTTAATTTTTTATTTTTATTTTTAATCATAAATAATTTGTTTCTATTTATTTTGTTTAATTAATTTTAAAATGTTTTTTAATAATAAAGATAAGAATAACAATTTATTCACTCTAAATTTTTACATATATATTTTTATACATTTCCTTAAAATCAAAATATACTAGCAATTGCACCTTCATGTGCAATGGGTACACCGAAGAGGTGTGGAAAGTCAGTTAGTAAAAATTTAGTTCTATTGTTTAGAGGAAGAGATAGGGATAGAAAGAGGGAGAGATAGAAGGGGAAGAGTGAGATAGGCCACATATTTACATTTGTTTCTATTGTTACTAACTGACCATATATGATCATTTGAGATCATTTACCTTGTTATGATCATTTGAGATAGGCCACATATTTACATTTGTTTCTATTGTTACTGTTGTTTTTGTGATTGTTAGGAACCAATGCATTTTTTATGGGTTTGAAATGTGATTTTCTGTGCCATGCAAGTTTTATGTCTTGTCACAGTTTTTAATATCCAATTTTAGTCAAGCCCATTTCTCACCGTTTCTCTTAATTAATATATCATAACCTGAAAAATGGTTTATACTCCTCACCTGATGACATTTTTACCTCTAATTGATTATCATATAGGGGAGAGGACTCAATACCTGAGCATGTTTCAATAGTTGTGATAGTAGTTGTTTATATAATGTCCAATATTTTTATCAATATTGGACCAATAGTTGTGACTTTATCTCCAACTTCTTCAAACAAGGTTAGATTCAGTTGTATTGAGGTTTCACCTCCTAGTCTTGATGGTTGTAATAGATAACCTCAATTTACCTATAAAAAAAAAGTTTGAATCTATAAAATATTTTAACTATTTATAAATTTTCGGTAAAATAGAGAATTGATTTGTAATCTAACTTTTTAAATCATGATAATACTTGTAAACCTGCAGTATTAGGGAAAAAAGCATCAGCAGTGGTAATTGAGGAAAACATGGCACTGCAACACCCAACAGCATTAATCTTCGCAAACAATGCATTTTCAAAGAAGCTACTTGAGTGTTGTGTGGGCTGTATTTGCACACCAACAATATTTTTTAAATATTAAAAATAAGAATGATTGATGCATAAGAACAAAAACTGCAAAAGAATCACAAGAAATCACCAACCAGCAGTTTTGCTGAAGTTTTTACAATGAAAATCACATTTTAAATAGTGACTTGACCCACACAATTTTTTTGATGATTTTTACCCAAAAAATAGAAAGAAAATCGGGATAGTTGAGATGATTTTTTGAACAAAAATAGTTTTTGTTTCTTTTCACATTTGTACAAGATTTCTTAGAGGAATCAAAGCATTTTCTAGGTGGGTTTGGAGATTTTTGGAACATAAAAATGTTTTTTTATTTTCTTAGCGTATTGCACAGGATAGTTTAGAACTTTAGAGGACTAGGAGCATTTTGAAGATAGATTTGGATATTTTTGGGGCTGTAGGACACAAACTGTAGGGTTTAAACTTGACTTCTAATTAACATTCAACGATTTTCAAAGTTCTTTTTAAATTCCATCTTTCTGCTTTAGAATTTTTAACCAAGTTCTTCCTTTTTTATTTGTAAAATTTAAGTTAAAATATGGCCTTTCTTTTGTACAAAAGGCCCTAACCCCCAACCCTAAAGCCTTTTGTTTGAGTGGTCTTGAATCATCCTGTTCAGTATTCAAATCCAATAACAGAGTCTGATTGACCTCACATTAAAGGCAACTGTTAGAAATATTATGTTGTTTGGAATAAGCACAATGACTTAATTTCTGCAAGTAGAAGAGAATTTGTCCACATGCACAACTATTATGTGCTCATAGAACTTGGCATCTAGATCATTTTAAGCACAAATACAAATAATTCTTGTGTAAATTAATACAACATTTGAGCAGGTTCAGATATGCATGCATTTCCCATTGAATAAAATATAATAAATAGGATCAATTTTATCTCTGATAAATATGAATAGTTATATAACATGATTCATTGCACGCCAACTATTGTATTATGGCACTATCACTATATTCTTTGGAGCCTAAGATTTGTATCCACCTTGAATTATGGTACAATTAAGCTACAAATAGAATATAGAATATATTATTTAGGTCCAAAATGGTACTAAATACATAGCACATTATTATGTATTATATAATCAATGTTAAACTAAACTACATGGTATAAGATTTTACAAATCATTCGATGTCATAATACAATAACAATACACAAATCATGATATAGTTTATAAAGCATACTAGAACTTGTTGTGCATGTTTTGCACACACGCCCCGCCATAGGCAGGGACCCCCTTTTTTTCTCCTAACAAGCTGCTTTGCTCCTGTCTTGTTTTGCATGCCCCATTTCCAAGCCCAAATTGGTCATGTGCCATGAAACGATCAAATTCCCCTACCCAAATTCACTTGCTTGGGGTATTCAAATATGTGGAAAAATAAAGTCCCCCATCCCCTTTCTACCTATTGTCTTGCTTTGGCTGTTTCAGAAACATCCGTGGACCCCTGTCGGTCCAGTTTCCACATTTTTGGCTTTGGGGACAACTTTTTGGTGGATTTGGGATGAGTTTGGGGTGCTTCAATGAATTGCCAAGGTTTCGTCAATGTTCCGTTAAGTTTCGATGGTTTCAGAACTTTCCCTCCGGAATTCCCTTCCTCCTTGGCTGTTTGGAAACATCCGTGGACCCCCGTCACTGTCGTTTCCTCATTTTTTACTTTGGGGTCACCCTTTTTTGGATCTAGGATGTGTCCGATAAAGTAAATGAACCGCCAAGGTTTCACAAAGTTTGGTTAAGTTTCGTGGTTTTGTTTCATCCCTTTTGCTCGCTTGGAACACTGCTGTGTAGCTTACCCTACTGTGGAGCCCGCCCTCCATGGCTGCTATAGAGACTTTTCCTCCGTACTGGGTTCCCGCCTCTCCATCGCCGGCTAGAAATCTCCGACTACCGCCCTTCCCAAATCCCTCCGGCTTCAATGCTCTGTACAAGCGGACTTTTCCTCCGTGGTCGTCGGCTCGCCTGCTGCTTTGGAGCTTCCTACGGGCCGCCTCTTCCGGCCTGAGTTCGACCCTCCGCGGGCCGCTTCCGGGTTCCGCCTCCGCTGCTTTGAACTTCCGATCACCCGCCTTCCTTCCGGCTCAGAGCCGCCTCCGTGCCGCTTTCCCGGTTCCGCCTGTCATTTGAACTTCCGACGGCCGCCTTTCCCTGCCTCTCCGAGCCCGCCCTTCGCGGTCAGCTTTCGGGTTCCTCCTCTTCGCCGCTTAACATCCACATACGCCCCTTCCAACAAGCTCGAGCCCACCCCTCCGTGTGGGGCCATTTCCAGGAGCCCGCCTCTTCCGCGACTGCTTTTGAAACATCTAGGAGCTCGCCTTCCTTCGGCCGCTTTGGAACATCCTGGGAGCTACCTTCCTAGAAGTCATTGCTTTTGAACATCCCAAGCTCGCTTTTCTTCCCTACAGCTCTAACATCGTGAGCCGCCTTCCCGATCACTGCTTTTGAAATATCCTGGGAGTCACCTTCTTGGCCGTTTTGAATATCCCAGCCCCGCCTCCTTCCTGGCCGCTTTGAACATCCCGGAGCCCCATTTTCCCGGCCGCTGCTTTTGGCCTCCGCCTCAGGCTCACCTTCCGGATTTCCGCTCTTTTCCGCCTCTTGCGCCCACCCTTGGAAGGCTAATGCTAAGTAATGTTTATATCCAAATGAACTCTAAATATGAATATCAAGATCTTTTGATGATGCATGGATAGATCTAACCAGAAATTTGTAAGTTTGATTGACATTTTCCTTAGCTCATGTATAAATGCACTTACGACACTTCGTGTTTGCATGAGTCAAGAAGCCTTCCGTAGGTCTAACGGAAGAGGCCCATTGAGGGAGTTGTCCTTTCCGCAGATGATGATGATTTTAAGGGAGCTCAATCAGCTACCAATCCATTGGATGCCAATCGCTGATTGCCTATTTGATCTGAAGGAAGAACTCGTACACTTGCCAAGACAACTTTCGTGCAAGCTTTTAGCCATAATGAAAAGTGGAAATCAACTAATGACAAAATTATGTATGTTGATTCACACTACGACAAAATAGGAAAGACAAGGAATGTATTTTAAATTGCCAGATATCATGTAGGGTGAAACTTAATGTAATTGAATCGATCCACTCATTGTAATTGAATCCTAGCCATTCATTTGGGCTTTGGAAAACTATAAATAGGGGCTTTCCCCTCATTTGTAAGAGTTGGAGAGCTGTTGTAAAAAGCATTTTGCAGCAATAGAAGATAGCATTGCATGAGTTTATGAATGTTCTCTTTGATTTTGCTCATCTTGCATGCATGGTTCTACTTCCATGTTAGTTTTAGTGTTAGTTTCTTGAATGGGAGTGGTGATGGTGTTTGCTGTTTTAGTATTTGATGGATTTCTAGCTCATGCTTTTTGTAGTTCATTGATGATGAGTCACTTTGCAAAGCTAGTCTGAGCTCATTACTTCATTGCTGCAACTTAGTTCAATTACATATGCATGATGTGCATGTGCAATTTGAAAATCTGTAGTCCTTAGAAGATTGCATTGGTTTTGTGCAACTGTAGGTTTCTCTTGGCCAAGCAAAACCCAGTTTAAGAAGTCTGTCTACTTTAGCAGCCACCATTGTTATTGTTTCATTCGTAGCTTAGATTAGAATAGCTTTCTTTAACCCTTCTTGGTCGCTTCTTTTAATCCTTGGTTAGAGTAGGATCCACATCACTATGAAGTTAAATTGATGAATTTGATGAGTTTCAACTTGTTGTTTTAAGTGACGCCCACTGCTCATTCACTTCTCAACACTTGAAATCGCATTTAAACCCAACTTCCTGCTTGTGCCTTTGTAACTCATCCAGAAGACCGCTTTGTGATTCTAGTGCTAAATCACATCAACTACTGAGGTCTCTAAGCACTGTCATGACCTGACATCCGAGAGACCTTGGGATAGTGTTCTGTAATCCGATTGTGGGAGATTGTCTTTCAAGAGAGGTAGTGCACCTACGCACTACCTGTGTTGAGAAGTGCATAAAAAACACATCAACAGAACTTAAGTCTATAACAAAAAGATATACTCGCTGATTATCTCAACTATCCGAATATCTAATGCCATCAATATCGTCTTGTGGCAGTTATGTGATTATTTGTAATTTTTGTAATACATAACATTGTGTTTCCTGACATGCTTAGGGTTCACCTTCCATCGACTCCAGGTAGTCAGAATCTTGTGTTATGCTTTTATCATATAGCCTCTAGTTTCTTTTATATGTTGAAGCTAAAATTTGACTCCTTTTTCTATTGTTACTTTGTACTTTTGAGTGTCATAGGCATACTTTCATCATTCAGGGTCATTGATAAATTCATTTTCTTTCTTTCTGACAGTTGCCACATGTCTCACAGGTGAACTGTAAAATAAATGGTATGCTAGGGACTGATTGAGCTTCTAGTAAGACCGGCTTATATAGTTTATTGTATGTGCACATTGCTCCTTGTATTTAAAATAACAAACATCTCAGAAAAAGCCAAGCCTTCATTTTCAAGATTCACCTCTATTTGCAAGAAGTGTCACCCCATTTCAACTTACCATTTCTAATATTGGTTTAACATTTCCAACTTTGGCAACTAGCTAGAAGCTCAATAAGACCCTAGCATACCATTTATTTTATGGCAATGAGGTACTCCCTTCTATCTTTACCTCTCCCTCCCCTTCTCTCCAAAATGTAAAGGCTTCTAAAACCCTACCTACCACATTTGATCCCTGTAAGAACTTCAACTACCTTACATGGAACAGGTGGTAGTGTACCATATGGTAGTGTGTAAAAATGCAACATGGATTAAAATCCCCTCACTGTAATAAGGTGGCCTTTGATTTTGGTGTACATATACAAGGTCGTGGCACAAAAATGATAGGATACATTAGAGTCTAAGATTAATGACTTATTTTTACAAAGCAATAATGTGGCCCAAGTGGTCCTGAAACCACATTAAAGGAGACTCATAAAAACTCCATGAGCCCAAACAATAAATGTAACTACTTATCCTTACACAACAAACACATGGAAAATAGATTAAAAAATATTTAACCCACATAATGATGAAAACTATAGTAAAACATGTAGAATATAACAGCCATTACAATCACATTTTTAGTTTTTCGTTGAGCATGGGGCTTCAAAAAATTCATAAACATTTGAAAAAAGGGTAAAATAAGTTGAATATTTTAAAAAATTATCAAACAACGTCAATTTAAATATGCTCCATTGATAAAAATGTAAAGCTTCTAAAGTTGAGCCAAATCTCCCATCCCCGGGATTTATGATAAAGTGTTGAAATTAGTAAAATACACATAAAACTCAACTCCGCTACAAATCTCAAATGAATCTGAGGGAAGAACTACACCTCATCCATGACAATTACTCCAAATATTACCATATAAAAATTTAAAACCGTACTTTTCTTCCATAAGGAAAAGTAATGAGTTCAAATTCTAATGGACTATTACGTGCCAAAATTACATAAAATGAATCGTCCAACTTTATAGACCTATATGAACAAAAGTAACAAGTCCTAAGAGATTTAAATCCCATTAAAGCATATTAACTCTGAAATTATGTAAAATACAACATCCAGGTAAGTCACAAGTCATGCCCTATTCATGAGGGATTTCAATGTCAGAGGCGCCCCTGTGTATGGCATCTAAGACGAAGACTACAGAGCAACAAAGCTTTATAAAATAAAGAAAAGATTAATTAATAGCCCCAAAATTGAAACCCTAGAACAAAACCTAAATATATTGCGGACCATATTATTTTCATCACATACCAGTATGAACTCTGGTGTCGAGTTCCTTGTGTTGTAGGAGGTTTTTTCTGTATTCATCAATTGCGTGCAGACGAGCTGCTATTTTGTCTGTTTCCGGATTATCTTGTTTTCCTCTATTTTTTTCTAGAAGTAGTTGCCCTCGAAGAAGAAAAAAATCAAATCTTTATAAAATATGGAGGCCACTGGGTTCGAAATCCTGATCTGTAAAAGGGAAGTTGTGAGAAAAAAATACAAAAATTTATAAGTAGTTTTTGTCCATCCTATGCCCTGAGTGGGTAGAAGAGAGAAAAATCTTAAGACGGTGTGAGGAAAGGGAAGGGAAGGCATGAGGAGGAGAGAGGAATTCTGAGCATATACCTTTCGTAATAAAGACGACGTTGTTGTCATAGCTGCCTAAACTGCAACTTGCATACACCGGCGAGCTAAATAAATGGCCACGATCACTTCAATCGTGTGCAAGGTTTATTGATAAATGCAAACCATTGATTACACTTTTGAGGTTGGTCTTGTTCATATTGGATACGCCTTCCGCCTAAATAAACTAGTAGTTGCACAATATTCAATGAGCAACGGGATAGCCGATAGGCACGAACCAATTTTGTTTTCCCTTAAAGTTCTCCCCACTGGTGTTAGCGTCAAACTGGAGGAGATCCTGGTGGGGGAAGCCAAATTTCAATGCTCAAATAGATCCATTCTACCAATGTCTAAAAGAAAAGGGAAGAATTTAACCAATGCATCCGGGTCTTCCAACAATGCAAGGTTAGGAGGACGAGGAATGCCCTTACCCAACGCAGTCGTGGCCAAATTCCTTTCCAAACCAACCAGCATGTCCTTCCTAAACAACCACTTTATGATCACCCTTGAATCATCCTTGGAAACCCCCACATCTAACAAACTAGCTAGAACACATGATGAAATGTTAGAGTCCATCCAATATCCCTCCACACCTACCATAAAACCTTTACCAGTGAGGCATTTTATTGTTGCAAAGGTGAGATAATCTGGGTGTTGAATTATCTGACAGGAGAGAAGTCATTGGGAAAATATATATCTCTCTCACTCATATACACACACTCCCTCTTTCTCCTTTTCTACCTCTATCTCTATCTCTCTATCTTTTCGCCTATGTATACATCTTTCTATTACTTATCTCTATCACCTTCTTTCTCTCTCTCTTTCCCCCTCTATCTCTATCTTCCTATCTCTTCCCCCCTCTCTATCTATATCTCATTATGTCTACCCCTCTCTCTCTCACTCATCTCTCT
>VDFB02121403.1:0-30447 GCA_007258455.2 Sequoia sempervirens
AATGTCACTGCTATGGTCGGTGCTGGAGTCCTCAGCTTACCCAATGCAGTATCACACTTGGGATGGTATGAATACTCTAAGCAACATAATTGTACACCCATTTTTTCTCTAAATCTGCATCATTAGCAAATTAGCACAAATTCACAATCTATCCTTTGAAACATATAGCCATGGCCTAAATGGCTTCGATGGGCATTTTGCCAAGAAGTACAGAAACAAAATTCAAGAGGTGGGCGATATGTTTTGGGAATCACTCGACTATTTTTATTTTTGGCAAAGCCTTAAAAACTCGAGGCAAACCCATTAAAACTTTTCTTTATCTACTTAGGATTTCAGATACCATGTGGTGGATTTTACCAGTCTGTGGATCTAAGTTCTAAATTATGTGGTTCGATTCGCAGGACTCCAGGAGTTATAGTGCTTGTGCTATCATGGATAATTACTCTGTACACACTCTGGCAGATGGTTGAAATGCATGAAATGGTTCCAGGAAAACGTTTTGATCGATATCATGAACTGGGACAGCATGCTTTTGGGGAAAAGCTTGGTTTATGGATAGTTGTTCCACAGCAATTGATAGTAGAAGTCGGAGTAGATATAGTGTATATGGTTACAGGGGGGAAATCTTTGAAGAGGTTTCACGACCTTGTTTGTGAAAATAAATGCAAAAAAATTAGACAGTCCTACTTCATTGCAATTTTCGGTTCAGTTCACTTCGTTCTGGCTCAGCTGCCCAATTTCAACTCAGTGGCTGGAATTTCCCTGGCTGCAGCAGTAATGTCCCTCAGGTAAAGTTTTATGCTTTATGCTTTGACTGATTAATTTAAATGCACAGGAAATGCTATACTGACTCATGGCAATTGGATTGTGCAGCTATTCCACAATTGCTTGGGGAGCCTCTGCCCATCAGGGGCAAATTCCCGATGTGGACTATGGTATAAAAAGCACATCTACTGCAGATACAGTTTTTAATGTGTTCAATGCTCTGGGAGACGTGGCCTTTGCTTATGCCGGGCACAATGTGGTCCTAGAGATCCAAGCCACTATACCTTCCAAACCAGATAAACCATCAAAGGTTCCTATGTGGCGAGGAGTAATTGTTGCATACATCATCGTTGCTATCTGTTACTTCCCTGTAGCACTGATCGGTTTTTGGGCTTATGGAAACTCTGTTGAGGACAATATTCTACTTACAATTGGGAAACCCAAATGGCTTATTGCAGCAGCAAACATGATGGTGGTGGTCCATGTGATTGGAAGCTATCAGGTATACATAGACCCAGTCTTTTAAATGTTGCTTTAAATGACTTTGGTTCCTAGTTATTATCTTACTGTCCAGTATTTATGTGGATTTTACATGTCTTGTTACAGAATTTTTAAAAGGATTTGGTATGGTGGAACTTAAATTTGTGTATATGTATAGTATAAAGATCTAAAAAAATAAGTTCATTATTAAGGTGGTATTTAATTTTAAGATTTAATCCTATTCAGTATTTATACATATTTTATTTCAATAGAGAAATTTACATTATCTTTTCATACAATT
This sequence comes from Sequoia sempervirens, assembly GCA_007258455.2. Lineage (NCBI taxonomy): Eukaryota > Viridiplantae > Streptophyta > Pinopsida > Cupressales > Cupressaceae > Sequoia > Sequoia sempervirens. Next base: position 1,547 of record VDFB02121403.1, read on the forward strand.
TTTTTAAAAAGTGCTTTCTTTATTAATTTTTTTAATTTAATGTTTTCAAATAAACTTATATTCACACTTTTTTAGTTTTGAATTCTTTTTCTAAGTGCAACATATTTTTTTTAAAAATATTATTTTTAATTTAAATACTATCAATCTTATATAAGTAATCTTTCTATATGTTGATTTGTTTATATTTTGATGTAGATCTATGCCATGCCAGTATTTGATATGATGGAAATAGTGTTGGTCACCAAACTTAACTTCACTCCAGGAATATGGTTACGTTTGATTGTTCGCTCACTCTATGTTGGTAAGTGGAATTGTATTTATAGAAAAGTTGAAATCTAGGCAAGAAGTATTGTACTTAACATTTGACATTTCTTTCCAACCCTATACAAGGATTGTCTTAATATTTTTTAAAATAAATTTCAACCACAACTTGCTTTGTTGGTATATCACTTCCTTTCTTTGGGGATCTACAAGAATTATCCTAATATTTTTTAAAATAAATTTCAGCCGCTACTTGCTTTGTTGGTATATCACTTCCTTTCTTTGGGGGTCTACTTGGATTCTTTGGAGTATTTGCATTTGCTCCAACAACCTACTTTGTAAGTACTTTCTACTCCATCTTTATTCAACTTGTCCATTGAAGTCAAGCTTAGTCTTATTTATCCGTTCTAACCAAAATAAATATATTTTTTTTATTATATTTAAATTATGACTTTTTTATTGGATTATATTCCATTGCAGCTTCCATGCATCATGTGGCTTGCAATATACAAGCCAAGAAGGTTTAGCTTATCATGGATAGCAAATTGGGTATTGCACTCTATACTTGCTTTCCAAATTTTGAGATTAGAAAAAATCCATTTTATTGAAAGATTACAAATAAAAGGAATAAATAATTTATTACATTTTTAATGTTGTAAATATTTAAACAACATTTGCTTAATTATTATAAGCTTAAAAAATAAACTATGCAAATGTAGAAACATTAAAAAGATCTCCTAATGCATTTACTTTTTGTGCAGATATGTATAATTTTGGGAGTTTTACTCATGATTGTATCTTCCATAGGTGGTTTAAGGACAATAATAAAAAATGCATCGCAATACAAATTCTATTCATAAATTATGTATAAAGAGAGTTATTGGTACCTTCCATAACACAATGACAATCTTTATTGTTCTTTGGTCATGCTTTTCTTGTACTTTTATCTTTACCTAACTATCTTCACCTTGTTATGTTTAAATTGGTTTGTATTCTACTATAAGTTGGCATACCTACTTCACTACTAGTTGGGAGATACAATAAAAATATGTGAAGTCATTTCATTGATTGAAAAGGAAAGTGATATCATGCTAACTTTATTGAATAAATTGATAGTGCTACTATAATTTTTATTTGACTATCTTCACCTTGTTAAATCTAAGTTGGTTTGTATTTCATTGTGATTTGTTACATATGAAACTTGCTTCGCTATTCACTAGGTGATATTGTAGAAATATGTGGTCACTAATCAATGCAAAGGAAAAATATGTTATAAAAAATTGAAGGAATCCATTCATATTTGTACCAATAAATTTATTTATAATGAATTTTATGACAAAACATTGTGTAACTACACTAGGAGAACCTCCAAATATCATAATAAATATAAATGTTATATTTGCAATATAATTACATACTTTAAAATCATCATTACATAACATTGAAATTTTATTGAAAAAAAAGTTATGCCTAACATGCAACATTTAACAATTGATGAATACTTATAAATAACTCATTTCAAGATTTAATTTTTTAAATAGTTAAAAATAACAATCAATAACTAATTTCAAGTATTCCATAGGGAATGTAATTTATTTTTCTTTAGAAAATATCTTTTTATGAAAAGAAAAGACTATTAAGAGAATTTAATTTCATTAAATTCTACCGACCATGTAATTATTAATCGTGTCTCATGATAGGGATGAAAGTAAATGAATTTTTAATTAATGACTTGTGGAAGTATATTGAAAAAACATCTTAGTTTTAACTTTTTTAATTATGTAAATGATTTTTATAATTTTTATTCAATTTTATTCAATTTATTGTTTATGTATATTTTCTTAATGGTTAAATAGTTATTTAAGATATGTATTATATATTTCTAATTATGTGTCTAAATTAAGAGGTCTATATGTTTGATTTAGTTAAATATTTTTAAGTTTTAAAAATAAATTAATTAGTACATGTTTATTAAAGTAAGAAACAATTTATTGGAGTAAAGAATATTTTTAGTATCTTGAAAATAAACAATTCAAAGAAATCAATGTTTTAACTTTCATTATGTTATTCATATGTTTTTGGGATTTTACATAAAGACATTGTTCTATTCTTATAATGTTACAAGTGTCATTATAATTTATTTGTGATGTAGAAATGCATTAAATATCATTCTTAATGTTACTCAAATTTTATTAACTAACATGTTGGTTTAATGAGTCAGATCTCAAAATTCAACTATATTCCAATTTATTCATGGATAAACATACTTGATTAAACTATTATAAAATAATGTTTACATATCTATTTGTTGATGCATAAATCCTATAAAAAATATTACATGAAATTATAAATGAATGTAGTGTCAAAAAATGTCATTCATGACATTTTCACACTTGTTTGGACCCTCCTTATAAAGTTGAGCTTAATGATGGCTTGACTTAGTGTTGTAATGTGTTTAACAAACTCACATTAGGTCTTGGGCCCTTGTGAACTAAATGGACTTAATTGTACCTTATTTAGAGTGTTGTAAAATGTTGTAACATAGTTTCACACTTTTGTAGGGTTTTATTAAATAATTAGGCTTCTTTATGCTTTAATTAGCCTCATTTTGCATCCACAAGCCTTGTTTAATGCATCTTTCTGAGGATAATCCTGACATAAACCAAGATCCAATCATAATTTAGGTGTTTTTAAGTTCCGTGGACCAAATTTAGTGATATGGGACTCATATGCCACCTTGGATGTATGAGTCCCACCTAGGTTTTTGGGCTCCGATCTTGATTTCACATCATTCTAAGTACTTTTGAAAATGTGTCCCATAATTAATGCCTAATGGGACTCATATGCCACTTCTAGCGTATGAGTCTCGTGTGGCCCAAAATCAAATTTAATTCAAATTCTTAGTGGGATTAAATATCTTCCTAGATTTGATGTCGGCTTGTAGTGTTGTAATTTCGGGAAATTGGGCATAAACAAGTATAAATACAAGAACATATTTCACTCATTTTACACCTAGCAAGTTGAATGAGCATCTTTATAGCAAATTGGAGTTCACAAGAGCATTCAAGAGCATTAAAGGGTTGATTATCAAGCACGTTTTGGAGCATAATTCAAGTATCAAGCATCATCATCATGCATCATGTTGTTTTCAAGCTAACAATTGTGATGTAGGGTTTCATGATTCAAGCTAGCATTCAAGTCAAGATCTACAACATTCAAGCAAGAGTCAAGATCTGCATCCATTGGAGCTACTTCATACATGTTTGGAGCATTTTATTGCTAGGGTTTGGTAAGTTGTAACATTGAATGTTGTTCATTCATCATTCCTTCATCTTATTTCACTTTATTTCAAGGTTTGATTACTAAAATGGGGTTTGACCAAGGAAAACCCCTTTCCACTAACAAAACAACATTTTCCCCTCTTTAGTGTGTGATTTGTAGGTCTAAGTTGAAGACACATTGAAGAGAAAGTTTGGAGAAAGTTGTCAAAGTGTTCATAGTTGTCAAAGTTGTCACCTTGCATTGGAGATCATTAAAAGACATCTACATGTTACAAATTAGAGTTTCGAATCCAAAAATCATGTGGAAAGGATAGAGCAAACATTGAAGAGTAGAATTAGACTTTGAATTTCCAGAAACCCTAACTAGACTAATACGCCACTTCTGGCGTATGAGTCCCAATATAGGAAAGTTTGTAGTTTTCAGGAGTTCCAAACATATCATTGCTAAATTCTAGTTCCTGTCCAGAAACCCTAATCTGGGACTAAATCACCCAGTATGGTGTATGAGTCCCAGTCAACATTAAATTCAGTGTTTTCAGCATTTCATGCCTTCATCTAGTCCACTACATATTTCTAGGTGCACACCTTTCATCTCTCAACTTTATGTTATGTTTTACATGCATTTTTAGGTCATTTAGTGAAGTTTTACATTACACTAAGTTTAAGCATTAGATATTGCATTTCATTAGTCTTTCCAAGCCCTAGCTTGGTGGTGAACCCCTCTTTAGTTTATAATCATCTACCCTAGGACAACCCTATTGGAAGGTCTCTTTCTCCTTTGAATATATAAGATTGAGATCTCTAGGCCCTTTTCCTTGAAAGAGAGAGCTAGGAAGATTGCTATTCTATCTCCCAAGTATAGAACGATAATTTTCTTCCTTTCATTTTGGTGAACCTACATTTAGAACATGTCATTTCTAATTTGGAGTGCATCATCAACCTAGATCTTGCTTAAATTAACATTGCATTCTAGGGTTTGCATTAGTTAATTGGCATTCTAGGGTTTCTAAATCTTGCATTAGTGAAAGTGCATATAGGTTACATTTTTGATCTTACATCATTTAATATCATCTAAAATTTGCATTTTCATTTAGTCTACAAATCATACAAACTAAAATGCATAAAAATTGCTTAAAATTTTCTAAATATTATGAAAAAAACCCTCATTGGGACTCATACGGCCATTTGGGCGATTTAGTCCCAGTGCAGATTTTAAACTACATTTCCTCGAATTCAAAACTCTATTTCTAAGCTTCTGTTTATTGTTGATAAATTTTTTGTTTCAGTTTACCTAGAATTTCTATTTCATTCAATTCATTACATCTAGTTTTTAAATTAGTTCATCTTGTGCATTGCTTAAATTCAAAATTGTATCTAGAACATTTCATTTTAGATTGTTGCATAGTGTAATTACCTTTTAGAATCCAAAATTTGCATTGTATTCCATCATGGACATGTGCATTGGTAAAATTTGGATGTCTTTGAAATCGTTTGTGGATGTGTCAAGTTGTGCTTTAGGTAATGACCCTAGGGTAAAAGCACAATAGTGTCACACTTTCAACCAAATAAATAGTTGCAAGCAAACTATTTTCAGTCAAAAGGTATTCGGCCGAGTGGGTTTTGGCCAAAACCATGCGGTAGTGACATGGCACCAATGTGGCGACACCTTTTTGGCTGGAGGGGTTTTGGCTAAAAGCAACTCGGCTGAATACCTTCCAACCAAAAAAAATGAGTAATAAAATTTAAAAAAAGAGGGCCTGACCAGTTTGCATCTTCAGGCGAAATTGGTTTGGATGAGAGGACGTGAGCTAAAATAGGGTTTTCAAGCATCAATAAATATAAATTGTCACCCTAGGTTTTATGTTCTTCACCTCCTCTTCTATGATTATTTTCTTTAGTGGTTTGGCAGGTTATGCATTGAAGTTTGTGGTTTTTGTGATTTTTGTTTGAGCCGAAGTGAGGTTTTGAGACAGTTGTTGGTTTTTGATAGGAAAATTGCAGTAGCAATATGGGTGTTTGCAATATTTGTGAAAGAAATGTTTCGTAGATTGAATAGCATTGTGAAATTTTAGTTTTTAGCAATTTATGCAAAAATGGTAGTGTATTCTATTTTTGGCTTGAATAAGTGAATGTGGTAAACCATTTTCAATATGTGTTTTATAATATTAGACACTTGCCACAAAGTGATAGTGCAATGTTATTTTGGATTGAATAGTTGAAATGTGGTTAAAAACTAACACTCGTATGGCCACTATTGTCTGCCTATAAAAAACTCAGATACATAACCCTAAAAATGAAAGAACATTAAAATTGGTATACATACACATACACAAATACACATATATGAATACATACAAAGACATACACATATAAATTGGCATGTATACACATACACACTTTCAGACATACACATATGTACATACATACACACATACACATACAAAAAAACTCATTTTAAGAGTCGTATGACAACACATAAAAGATGCAAAGAAAGGAAGAGTATAAATGGATTTTATCGGTGACTCCTTGAAACACTACTGCTTCTCATTAAAAACCCTTCAAAAATGGCATTTCAAACCTCGTCATGGACTTGTAAAAATAGGACAATGAAAGCCCTGCTAATGTTGTGAATAACAAAGCTTGAACAACATTCTTATATAGGCACTAGATTGCATTTTTTTAACTATTTTTTGCTTTAGTTCTGGGTGTACATAGTACAATGGAAATCACTAAGGGTTTTGTCTCCTTTTTTTACTATTGGAAAAGTTTACTAATGGCCTTGGCACAAACTCAAGGGCTATTTAGGCCATCCTTGGTAGAAAATAACTAATGGCATTGCCACTCAAAAAGTGTATTGAGATGTTTTCCATATCTTTGAAGTCTTACATCCACATTATTAATGGATTTTCCCTTGAATATGTGTGACCAATTTCAGTTGTTTGAATTGTTACAAACATAAGTGGAAATCACATAAGCCTCTACCACTCTTTTAAGTTTTAGGATGACTTTTCATGGGTACAATAACCATACATGTGCACCCATTTTTACTTAAGATCATTCATCCAAATTGTGATGTCAATCACTAATGGTTCCATCAACTAAAATGCATAACAATTTTCTTACTACCACATTGGAAAAAATCACTAATGGCCAAACCCTTCAAAAAGTGCACCGCTTTAACATTTTCTTGTCTAGATGAAAAAACACAATACCTTTGCCAAATTTTATGCCTCTGAGCAGAGATATCATGTGGCAAAGCCACTCAAAAGGTACATTTGGTTTCAAGTTTGTCATCCTTATGTTGGCTTTGGTGCACTTCACTTAAATTTCAACCACTTTTGAATGTGTTTGGCAAATATATTGCTAAGATAAACCAACCAAACATGCACTTCCTTTACTGATACTATTTCTCTCAAACCTTGTCATAGATCACTAATCCACTTGCCATTTTTGCATAGCTGGGCAGAGTTTGTGTCATCATAATAGTGTGCCTAGATAATCTTGGATGGAATTCACTTAAGGTACATTAGCACTTTAGGCCTTAAAATGAACTATCATTTGTTTGTGAGGTTGCTCTAGCACTTTATCTTATGTCATTATCATAAGGAGTTTCCATCATGATTCATAGCCCTTGAATGGCTTTACCATTGTTAGTGCCCTAGCAAAGATTTTTCCAAAACTCATTGCTCAGATAAAAATTATAGACCTGTGTATTCTACCCCTGAACTCAATTTTTTGACATTATTCCCACAAAATAGCATAGTAGCACTTCATGGACAATAAACATGTACATAACCTCCAAAAGTCTCTTCAAGCACACTCATAGGAATGGCCCTTGAACAAAGTCACCAACATGTGATCTGTTAGGCATCTTCAACTCCCCAATATGACATTTAGCATTCTCAACTTGCCAATATGGCATTCAACATTCTCAACTCCCCAATATAGCATTTAACATTCTCTTCACAAATGAAATTAAACTTATAGTCTAACGTTAGAACCAGGCTAGAGATGGAACATATAATTATAATAATTTCCAGGAAGATTATAAAACTCATCGTTAGTCATTACAAATTCTTCTAGATTAACATCATCTACTACAGTCAAGTAAACTTCAAACCGCTCATTAAATTTGCTAACATTTGAATATGAGTTGGCATTTTTGTTTTATATCTGCCCCAGAAAAATCATCCTTAGGGTGGGGTCCCATGGAGGGGGGCTTCCTGAAAAGTTTCAACAGGTACTGCTAAGTATTTTTAGGAATTTTTTAAAGGTGGTGATCCCATGAACTTATTAATGTAGCTCAGCTTAAAATATTAAGGTCCAAATTTTAAGGAAGCTAGTGGTCTCATGAACTTATTGGTTGTGTAGTTCAGCCTAAAATTTAAGCTCCAAAATTTAAGGAAGCTTAAAAGTTGAGATGATTGAAAAATGGCAATTAAAATTCCTAAACTATAGGGGCAATCTCCAGCCCCACCCCATTTTCACCCCCTTAAATTTGCAATCCTAAAAGGTAGGAGCTGCTATTCTTCGGGACAAATTCCAATTAATCCTGCAGCAATTTTATTTTGACTTCATGAGACCTCCTACTCCTTAAAAATAGATCCTAAAGCGCCTCCATGGGACCTCACCCTTAGTCATTACAAATTCTTCTAGTTTAACATCATCTGCTAAGGTCATTCTTGAGGTATGTATCTACAAAATATACCATTAGCAAGTATGTATGTACATGCATATATGTGTATGTTTGTATGTATGTATGCATATGTGTATATGTGTATGTATCTATGCATATATACATGTATGTGTGTATGTATGTATGTACATATGTGTACATGTATGTATGTATATATATATATATATGCATGTATGTATGTATATATGCATGTACATGTATGTATGAATATATATGTGTATGTGTGTATGTATGTATGCATAAGTGTATGTGTGTATGTACATGTATGAATATATATGTGTATGGGTGTATGTATGTATGCCTATATGTATATGTATGTATGTACATATGTGTACATGTATGTATGTATATATATACATACATATATATATACATACATACATACATATATATATATATATGCACATGTATGTAGTTACATGTACATATATCTATATGTATGTATGTACATATGCATATGTGTATGTATGTATACATGTGCATGTATGCATGTACAAATATATGTATGTATATGTACATGTACATACATATATTTATACATACATACACATATGCATATGTCATACATGTATGTACATATATACATACATACATATATACACATATGTATACATACACATACATGTACACATACATATATATACATACATGTACATGTACACATAAATATACATATATGTGTTGGAAGAATGAAGAAGGTGACCTTCGGGTTTGTTGTCATTGATGCCAACATTGTTTGGTAACTGGCTAAGTAAACTATGTGTCTACATTGATCCGGTATTCTGATTTGGAAATTCTCTTAGTAAAAGATAATTCTATGAGTTTTTGATATGTTGCTCAGGAGTATCAGTTAGAACTATGAAAGGGCTTTCAAAAAAATTGGTTGATCTGGCTGAGATATCTAAATGTCAAAAGTTCAACATTATTTTGGCTAAAAAGGTGAAGAATTGCTTTCCTTTTGAGTGTTCCTTATTAGGTTTGGGCCGACCTAATTTGTAGATGAAATTTTTTGTTTTGTGTGCCAAAAAGAATTTTGAATTGGGCCGACAAGTCACTTTGAATTTTGTGTTTGTTCACATCCAATTAGGCCGAACTAATTGATGAAGATATAGTTGTGTATATGAATATATGTGTGTGTAGATGAGGATTGAGAAGATATAGAGAATGTGATGCGAGTGATGTGACAAGTGTAATAGTGGGAAGTTATTGATAATAATTGTATACCTGCAACCAGAGTAGGATTTTGGTTTTCTAGAGCTTAACCAGAACTGATCTCAACACTTTGAAGGTGTACTTTTTTAGTTCACTTTTGGCAGTGATCCATACTTTTTGTATCTTGGCAAAAATCCATTTTGTATTCAAGTTGTGAGCCTTTTCAAGGAAAGTGAGTCCTGTTAATGAGCCTTGTAATATCTTGTAACCGGTTATAATATATTGTGAGTTAATCCTCACCGTGGTTTTTCCCATTCTAGGTTTTCCATGTAAAAATTTTGGTGTCAATGTGTTATGAAATGTTATGATTCCTTTCATGCTTTGGTTTACTGTTGTAGTTAGATATGCATTAATAATTGGATGGTTAGCAATTAGTTGTGTTAGCAGAATACTGATTCACCCCCCTCTTAGTATTCAATGTATTCAATAATTGGTATCAGAGTGTGGTTCCTCTAGAGAAGTCTTACAGCTTGAGGAAGGTCTTAGAATTTGAATACATGGCTAACAAAAGCAATCACGTCCCTCCAACAAAAAACTCTGCATTTGTGGAAATCAATTTTTCTCTTGAAGAATTGGATAAAAGTGAAGATGAGAAAGAATCTCTAAAAGAAAACTTGAAAGAAGTGAATGAATGTATTATAAATTTAAGAGAACAAATCAAAAAATTCAATAGGAAGTACTGTTATTTTACCATAGATTAATTCATAAGGGGTAAAACTAGTGGTGGTTTTCCATGTTTGTTTGTAAGCCCATACTACTTCAGGTAATCTTGCAACCCAATCTTTCTTATGTAGTAGCACTGTCTTGGTGAGAATACCTTCAATTTACCTATTAGTGACTTCCACTTGACCATTAGCCTGTGGATGATAGGGAGTTGATTTCTTGTGCCTGATTTGGCATTCTTCAACCAACTTGGTGATTAGATTAGAAGTAAATTGTGGGCCTTGATCAGTGAATATTTCTCTACGTACTCCATACCTAGTAAAGATATCTTCATATAAGAACTTATCCACATTACCATCTCTAGCAAATTGTAAGGCCTTTGCTTCCACCCATTTTTCCAAATAATCAATGCAAACAAGGATGTATTCCTTGTTGTTGGATGTAGTGAGATTGGTCCAATGAAGTATAAACACCATTTATTAAAAGGTGCCAATGTTAACTGAGGTTGTAATGGCATCTCATCACTCTTGGTTGATCTTCCCATCCTTTGACACCTATCACAGCTTCTTGTATATCTAACAAAATCTTTGTGCAAAGTAGACCAATAATAGCCAGTTGTGAGGATCTTAAAGGATGTTCTTTTTGTTGCAAAATGACCTCCACATGGCTCATTATGAAATGTCTTTATGATGTCAAAGATATCATCCTCTCTAATACACCTTCTCATGATGTTATCAAGTCTAGTATAAAACAAATAACCAGATATCTAGGAGTATGGGAAACATTTGTGAACCAACTATCTCTTCTCCCTTGGAGAAAAGTGTGGTGGAATCTATCCTATAACCAAATAAATGGAAATATTTTCATACTAGGGTACCTATACTTGTAGAGAGAATAAGTGTTCATCTGGGAACATGAATCATCTAGCACTCCTTTGGTTGATTGTGTTGGCAATCTCAACAAGAAATCGACCACTACATTTACTTTACCAGGTTTTTCTACTATGGTAATGTCAAATTCCTGTAAAAGAAGTAGCCATCTTACCAATCTACCCTCAACTAATGGCTTGTTCATCAAATACCTAATTGTTGTATGGTTTGTATGGACAAAGACTGAATAGCTAGTAATATAGTGCCTAAATTTATTAATAGCATATACTACAACAAGCATCTCTTTTTCTGTTACAATATAGTTCAAAATTTCCAATTGAAGATTTTTGTTGATATAATAAATTACATACTCTTTGTTGCCTTCCTTCTGACCTAAAACTGCTCCAATGGAAAAATCTGTAGCATATGTATGTATGCAAAAAGGCATAGTCCAATCAGGCCCTCTCAAATTAGGTGCTTGAGTCAAGGCTTTCTTCAGCTCTTCAAATGAGTGTTAACACTTAGATGTCCATTCAAATTCAATGTCCTTACTAGGAAAAACAAATAACGATGCAACAATCTTACTAAAATCTTTTATTATAAACTACCTGTAGTAGCTTGCATGACCAAGAAAACTCCTAATATCTCTTTTTTTGGAGGAACAAGTAAGGTAGATATTATTTCTATTTTGTGTGGATCAACCTAAATTCCTACACTGGATATGAAGTGTCCTAACGCAATCCCTTATGTCATCATCATGAAACACTTTTCATTGTTGAGTGATAGGTTGTGTTCTTTATACCTTTTCAACACTTTTTTCAGATTATTGTGAGCTTCCTCATAACTTTCACCATAAGTAGTGAATTCATCCATGTATATCTCCATGCAGTCATGTGCATAATCAGAAAATATGTTGATTACTGGTCTCTCTAAAAGGTAGTTGGAGCATTGCATAAGCCAAAGGGAAGAACATAGTAAGCATAAGTTCCCTAAGGACATGTGAATGTAGCCTTGTTTTGGTCCTCTGGAGCAATTTTAATCTGGTTATAACCACTAAAACCATCAAGACAAGAAAATTACTTCTTCCTAGCTAGAGAATCAAGTACTTGATCTATGAAAGGCAGAGGAAAGTGGTCTTTCCTAGTGGTTGTATTCAATTCCTTGTAATCTACACAAAATCTCCATTTCCCACCTTTCTTGGGAACAATTACCAAAGGTGAGACCCATTCACTGTCTGGTATTGGATAGATAAACCTGCATTAAGGAGCTTTTGTAGCTCAACTTTCACTATCTCCCTTAAGGAAGGATTCATACATCTTTGTGGTTGTCGAATGGGTCGATAGCCATCATTAATATAAATCATGTGCATATATAAATCAAGATCTATGCCTTTCATATCATGGTAATTCCATGCATATGTTTCTAAGTGTGCCTACAACACTATTTGTAGAGAGTATTATTGCTCTTCTGTCAAGGCATTATTTATGTTTAACTTCCTTCCTGGCATGATTTTCAATTCCTTGGATGACTCTTGAACAAATGAGATATCTAGACTTGGTATGATGGGTAGACATTGTTGAGGTAATAATGAATGAAATATTTGAGATATTTCTTCTGTAGAATTGGTGGGCATAATACTTTACAAGCGGTCTTGTAGGCATATGAGGCAGTCTTGTTGTTGTGGGCTCCTACCGCAATCATTTTGGATTATATGAGAAATGATCTTGTCTTCATCCTAGTCATCCAATAAGGGGTTGCACTCTATAGTCATTAGTGTCTACAAAGAATAGTTATCTTCTTCATGGGTGAAGCCACAACAGTGGTTTACAATTTGATGGAGGAAGGAAAACAAGAAAAAATGACCCCATGCAAAAAAAAAATAGTTTTAGGGGTTCAAACGAACTTGTAGGTTCGAATGAACTTGTAGGTTTGAACAAACCCATTAAATATTGGGCCCACATTTCCTACCCAAAAAAAACAAACAAAATACAAAAGGAAAGGGGGTTAGCTTGAACCTGGGTTCAAGTGAACCCTAGTTCGAGTGAACCCCTAGGGGTTTGAGCAAACCCCTATGGGTTTGCTCGAACCCCCCTTTGCCCTCATTCTCCCCCTCAGGGACTTTGAAATCCATATTTTTACGCTTCAAAGCATGGGTTGAGGATGAAAATGGAGGAGACTTCACAAACTCAACTGGAATCAAGTAGTCCTTGGAACGAGCTATCCAATGACTATAATTTTAATATGTTTTGGTTTTATTACATATTTATTCTTTTAGTTTTATTAAACATAGGTTGTTCACCGAAAATCAAGCTCTTTGTTCTACACATGTGGAAAAATAGCAAATTATCAAAAAAAAATTGAAAAATATGAGTGCACCAGATATTGAAGTCCTTGATCCAACAAAAAAAAAAAGAATTTCGATACATACAAAAAAAGTTACACGTTATACAGTTGCGCTATGTCTGAATTGCAATTGGTTTGACTTTGAAACTTGATTAAAGAAAAAATATTCAATAAAATACTATCTAACCAAGTGGAAGCACTAGATATCAGAGTTACAAATATAAATTTCAAAGAATTAGAATTTTATCCTTCATGGAAAAAAAGTGATGTTATACGGTGAGCGTCACTTTTTTAAAATGTTGATTTCTAAAAAAAACTAGTTTTTGAGGGAGATGGAAAAAGAAGTGCAATCTAATTCCAAAATTTTTGAAAAAAATGTATTTAGAATCTACAAACAAAATTTCACGAAACTATAGTTTGCATAATCTTCAAATTCTTGACGATTTAGCCACTATAAGTGCCCAAAAGTGAAGATTTAGTTAAAAAAAATTATTTCAGTATCCAATTTGGCCAAAAATTGTAAACCACTATTGTGGGATCACCCTCATCCAAATTGGGCCAAATAGTTTGCTCAAGGTCAGCATAAGGTTGGGTTGGTGGATAAAGAACCAAGTTCTTAGTGACTATCAGACCATTAGATATTATCATTTTTCCATACCTACAACCTATAAATGCATCGATTGTGGCTAACCAAGGTCTGCTTAGGATGAGTGGGTAACTTGGAAGATTAACTTTTGGTTGTAACACTATAAAGTTAGTAGGATATTCCCAAGAATCCAATACAATCACTAAGTCTTCAATAATTCCCTCAGGCTTAACCGTGGACCTATCAACTAATTGTAAAATAGTTTGTGTGGACCTGAGGTTGACTAATTGAAGCAACTACATTGTTTCTTTTTTCATGACATTGATTACGACCCCCAAGTCTATCAAAGTATTCTTAATGAGGGTTCCATTGATCTTCATGTCCACTACTAGACTACCAGGATATGTATACTTAGGGACAATAATGTTTCCTAACATGATATCTGCAAGGTTTCCCAAGCCTTGAACTGTATGAGGATCTTTCTTTTTACTTCTTGGTTTATTAAGACATAGATCCCTCACCATTTTGGTATAGATAGGGATGTCTTTGATAGCTTGGATAAGTGGAATCTTGATGCTCACATCTTTTAATTTTCTTAAAAGATCTATCTTAGCCGGTGTGTGATGCTTTTGAATAGCTAGGTGTTTAGGAAAAGGTGGCTTTGGACACATGAGGTAGTTTGGTGTACTTGATTTGACTCAGGTTCCAAAGGTGATTTTTCTAAAGTTACAACTATAGGTTCCTCATCCTCCATCTCTGTAATTTGAGGGGATGAAGGTCCAGCAAGTTGTTTCCCTGATATAAGGTGGAAATCACTCACCTCTACCCCATAAATGGGGTATTGCGTAGCTTTGTTAGTATAAGCATGTTGAACAAGCTTATTGTTAGGGTTAGGTGAAAGTTGGGGCAAGTATTTGTGGTTTCTTAGGTGGATGATTTGTAGGATTTGATGGAGGAATTAAAGCTTGTTTTTGTGGTGGAGGAGGGAGCATAGGCTACTAATAATTCATATTTTGTTGTTGTCATTGTTGGCCTTTCTGTCACTAAGGCTTCCATTGATTATATTGTGTTGGCCATTATGGATTGTAATTAGAACCCTAAAAAAAAATTTGTGGCCAAGGGTTTGGCTATTGGTTCCAATTTGGCTGAGCTTGTGGCCATTGTTGAGGGTTCTACCACTGGTTTTGGTTTGCTTTCCAGGGCTAAGAGTTCCAAGCAAAAAAGGTTTGATCCCAATAGGAAAGGATGAATTAAAGCTAAGAGGGTCTTGTGGCATACCTTGTATTTGTTTCCATGGCCTCCTTTGTGCTATGTAAAAGAATTGTCCATCATCTCCTTCAATTGGCTGAAAATGAAGTTTCTCAACTTTATCTTACTAGATACTGGCCACTCTTTTGCATTTGCAATTTGATTTTCTTTTCCTATAGCTTGGACAATATTCAATAAGCATAGCCTTAGCTTCCTCCTACTTCTCCTTAATGTGGAGTATCCAACTGAGTTTCCAAATGGCTAATGATATCCTCTTTCAGTTTGGATAATAGATTGCTTAGCTCTATTTTTGAAACCCCTGTAGACGATTTACTAATTGTGAATGTCTTATCTCCTCTTGGCCTTTTAGTAACGGTCATGGAATAATTCCTATAGACCTTAAAAATATCTTGAAATGGTATCTATGAAATATCTCCTCAGCCAATGAGGTTCAAGGCATCCATGTAGTCATCATTAACGCCCCTCAAAAAGACCAACTTGAGGAATTCTTCTGACAACTTATAATGTGGGTTTTTCTTCAAAGAAAATTGAAATATATCCACATAATCTTCTAATAGCTCATTATCTTTTTGCGACATTTTGAAAATGTCATCCTTCCTCCTGTCAAGTCCCCTACAATAGTCTTGATACTTTTCTAGGAACATCATCTTCATAGTGTCCCAATCAAGAATAGTATCCCTTCCTAATCCATGAACCATCTTAGGGAAGCATCCTTTAGAGTTATAGGGAAGAGTTTGAGCCTATGAGCATCAGAAGTATAGTCATAACTTCTACATAGAACATCAAATTCAAACAGAAATGTATTTGGGTCCTTAGTCATTAACCCATAGAAGATCGATAAGGCCGAAGGAGGAATGTTCTTTAGCACTGTAGCCCTTTCTTGGTTAGTGATGGGAAACTCAAATGTTGGTCATTCAACATCATCATCTGCTACATCACCAATGGTGTAGTATGTTCCTTTTGTATGTGTGCTAGATGTTGGTGATAAGGAAATTTCCTCTTCAGTGTTACCCTCGCTCTGAGTATTGGAATCAGGTCAATTTTTGATATAGCTTCTTGGCATGTAGAGGGAAGGAACCTACCCAAGGGATCTCTTTGCCTCTACATACATGAAATATGGCTTTATATTCAACGGTCCTACACAATGTCAGTGTATCTTTGGTGTTGGAAAAAGATTATATCTAACAATCCTTATACTAGAAAGAAAAGTTAACTATGAAAACTGTTAAAACAAGTCTATGAAGATAGCACCATCCCCGGAAATGATGCCAAAAATGTAGAGTCTAAGCTAATGTATTGTAAACTTGGTAGAACCTAAATAATTCATAAGTTTAACTAACTAAACAGTCCACTCCACATTGCTCAACACTACATTAAATTATCAACCTGATGCTTGTAAGCTTATCATGGTGCAACATTATATATGTCTTCAAGGACTTAAAACTACTTAAGCTACCCTACTCAAGTTATTCTACTTGTTGTAAATTCACACAATTTTGCAAAACAATAAAAGCCATAACTAGAACGAGTGGCTATAGGTACCTATAGTTTAGACTGTAATTGAACTATCACTGATAAAAAATTACTGTACCAACTAAAAACCAATAAAAACTAATGATTCAGCTAAACTATCCTTTAGAGTGCTATTGGTTAACCCGTCCATGCATATTCATAAGCATTCATTAACAATAAGCAAGATAGGAGATTCTAATTAACTTGCATATGATTCATGAAACAATGATAAACTAATAACATCTATTAAACAATAATAAACAACTGAAAAAATAAAGTGAGGAACAGTACCTTGAGTGGCCTACTCAAGCGGTTGTTCCCACTTTAATTGAACCCAAATCTAGTTAATCATATTCTATGCATCTCATAAAATTAACTTCATTCATTGCATATTATCATGATAGATTGCAAAAGATCTTTTCACATATTGTACTCAAATATTTTGAATATTCTTCATGTCTTCAATTGAAAGTAACTGATAACATAAAATTGGAAAACCAACTAACTACTCTACGGATTCAACTAATAGTTATATACAAGCTTAAGGGAATCTTATCGAAAGCAAGGTAAACCCACAAAAGTGGTTTACAATTCTAGTGAGGAAGGAAAAGTTGCAAAAAATGACCCCATGCAAAAATATTTGGTTTTGGGGGGTTCAAATGAACTTTTGGTTTGACCGAACTCAAAGGGGGTTCGCTAGAACCCTAGTTTGAGTGAACTCATTAAATGTAGGGTCCCACCATTCCCAAGAAAAAACAAAAAGAAAACCTTTGTGGAAAGGGGGTTCGCTCGAACCCTTTTCCCACCTTCTCACCCTTTGGCACCAAAAAACTTCAAAAAATTTCCCTTCAAAGCTTGAGTTGATGATGAAAGTGGAGGAGACTTCATAGACCCAACTGGATGATCGTAGTCCTTGGAATGAACTATTCAACGAATATAATTTTAATATGTTTTGGTTTTATTATGTTTTTTTTTTGTAGTTTTATTAAACATAGGTTTTTCACTAAAAATAAAGCTCTTTGTTCTGCACATGTGGAAAAATAGTAGATTATCAACAACAAAAAATATGAATGCACCAAATATTGAAGTCCTTGATCCAACAAAACAAATTAATTTTTGATACATACAAAAAAAGTTATGTTGTATACAGTTTGCCTATGTCTGAATTGTAATTGGTTTGACTTCAAAACTTGATTAAGGAAAATATATTCAATAAAACACTATGAAACCAATTGGAAGCACTAGATATCGTAGTTACAAATCTAAATTTAAAAAAAAAAGAATTTTATCCTTCATGGAAAAAAAATTATGTTGTATACAGTGAGCGTCACTCCTTAAAAATGGTGTTTACTAAAAAAAACTAGTTTTCGAAGGAGATGGAAAAAGAAGGGCAATCCGATTCCAAAAATTTTGAAAAAAATATATTTAGAATCTAGAGACAAAATTTCACAAATCACTAGTTTGCATCATCTTCAAATTCCTCATGGTTTAGTAGCTAGAGGTGCCCAAAAGTGAAATTTAGTTAGAAAAAATTATTTCAATGTCCAATTTGGCCAAAAATTGTAAACCACTATTGTGGGATCACCCAACAACAACTTAACTGAAATCATTAACTCCACTCCCAAATATTTAGAGCATAGAGTCAAGACTAATTTATTCAACCTATAATTGAAAAAGAAAACGAATCCTAATAGGACTAGAACTCTATCACAACAGAATTGCATGTAAACATACAACCATGTGTCAAAATTCCAAAGTGAAGAAGACCTCTTCTTCAACATTTATTAACTAGTTATAATAACACATACATTCAACCTTCATCAAGTGCCTTTAATAAAAAATCATCGCATTCAGTCTAATTTGGAACTCCTTTGCCTTGTTGTCCAGCGTTCCTTTTGATACGGGTTCATCCCACAACTATTGTGTACCATGGTTCCTCTTTAGCTGCAAACAAGTTAATTTCACAAAACATGTACACAAGGATAGCTAGCATAATTAAAACATAGCATTCCATCAACATTTCATTCATATCTTCATATAAGCCATTCAATACTAATATATTATAACCATAATTCCATCATTGTATTTTAGGTTCAAGTCTGCATAATGGATATGAAAGGATAATATAATATGGGATCACTATCTAGAAAGTGTGTCTAAAAGTATCTAAAGGTATGTATAAAAGCAATAGAAAATGAGCTATTATCTGGACCTATCAAGATTTATGGGGAAACCTAAAATGGGAAAAACCGTGGTGAGAAGAGCTACTTGGATCTATTGTCGAAATCCAGCCTCACAAAATAATATAGAACTTACAGTGATTTTGTAGGCACCAACCAAAGAAATTGTAACCTTAAAGAGAGACTCCAATCTCCTTATATTTTGATTTATAGGCACCAACCCACAGGAAACACCAATCCCCTATAACACACTCACTTAGCATCGACTCAGATTAAGAGAATTCAACATTAAAAAATAATATTGATCTTGCCCTGAATCAACATGTGAGCACACCCTTTAACGATATCTCAATTTTGATCAACATCCCCGACTTCTCTTTTCTTCTCGCACATAATTTTACATATATATTTTCTATGCAAACACACTCAACACATCATTCATAAGTCATACATTAGTTTTCATAAATTGATTTATAAAATGATCCATTCTAACATATTAACAATATCTCATGCCAGCCTATAACCTTTAAACACTATCCTTAATTAGCCATGTTAGCTAAGGATAATCCTTAATTCAAAATGATATGAAACATGTAGTCGGCTAGGTCCTAAATCAAATGCATTATGCACTTCCTTCCAAGGTCTTAAGTTGGTCCTATTTTAGCTTCACACGCTTCCTCCAGTTGGCATGTGCTTCCCTTCTCTAGTGCAAACACTCAGACATCATTCACAATCAATCAATAGACATAAACTATAATTTGTAACTTTTATCTTTATGTTCGTTGAAGTTGAACATATGAAACTCTAGAATCTAATGCATCATGGATAACCTTACTTTAGCTCCAAATTGCAATCCATATCATTCAAATATGGTAGAATGTAGAGCCAAACACAATGAAAATTTAATACATTGCATATCTTGCTTCTGAGCAACAAACCGAAAAGCGCTACCACAAACACTTCTAGACCACCTCCAACAACTGGAATAGATACAAGATGACATTACAAACATATTGTAATAGATCTTCACAAGTTGTATTTTTCTCAATAATGATAACATTAACATTTTGCAACTAATCACACAACTTGTCACAGTACTTCCAGAACTCAAATGCTCATACATGACATGACATAAGTAATTATATTTAATTCTCATTGATTTGCTAACCCTTTAGCCAACACATTTGATGTCACACATTTGACATCAATGGCAACATATGTTCAACAATATGAGTTTTCATATTTTTACATATATCATTGAATTGAGAAGTAGTTTACTACAAGGTACACACCATATTGTATTAGAGTAGTCGAGAGGAATAATAGAATAATAATAGATATGACTAGGAGTATGTTAAAAAATAAGCACTTTCCTAATGACTACTAGAAAGTAGTAGCATGTGTAGTGTATATTCTAAATAGACAACCTATAAAGAGTGTCAAAGATAGAATTCCATAGGAAACACAAAATGCTCAAAATATTTAGATGTGTGACAGATCAAGAGAGTTGATAAAACTAGAAAAAGTTATACAAGGTGCATCATCAAGCCATATAAACTATATTGCTCCCAAATCACAAGTGATGAATTTGATCCTACAAAACCTCACTAAGAACTTGATATAGAGATAAGAAAACTTGAATTTTGAAAGAGGTTTATGATCAAGGAGAAAAAAATCTAGATTTACATTCAAATTCTATTTTATTTTCTTACTATCCCATATTTTTTAAGTAAGCAATCAAGGTAGAACATTGGATCAAAGCTATGGATGAAGAATCGTGGGAGGTAATAGATCTATGTAAAGGTAAAAATTTCATAGGAGTCAAATGAGTTTATAAGATAAAGTTCAATGTAAAAGGTAACATTGAAAAATATAAATAAATGTTAAAAGTAATTTTTTTTGCGCAATAATATGAAATTCACTACATTGAAACATTTGCACCAATAGCAAGGTTTGATAAAATAAGAGTTATCATAGGTACTGTACCATAAGAAAATTAAAAAATATATTTGAAAGATGTCAAATTAGCATTTTTAAATGGTTTTTGAGAAGTGTACATGGAACAACCACCAAGTTATGAATGGTTTTTGAGAAGAAGTGTACATAGAACAACCACCAAGTTATGAAATGTATGGGCCTGAAGATAAGGTATGTAGATTGAAGAAAGTTCTTTATGGGCGTAAATAGGCATGAAGAGCATGGCATAGCCAAATTAAGTTGTGGATTCAATAAAAGTAGTAGTGAGCCTCTATTGTATACAAAGATCAACAAATAAGGAATTTTTTTTACTATGATTGGGTGATCCCATAATAGTGGTTTACAATTTTGGCCAAAGCTGGACATTGAAATTTATTTTAACTAAATCTTCACATTCGGGCATCTATAAGCGGCTAAACGTGAGGAATTTGAAGATGGTGCAAACTAGGAGTCTCATCAAATTTTGTCTATAGATTCTAAAATATTTTTTTCAAAATTTTTTGGAATCAAATTGCACTTCTTTTCCATCTCCCACGAAAATTGTTTTTTAAGAAACAACATTTTAAAAGTGGCCCATATAATGCATAACTTTTTTCCATAAAGGATAAAATTCTAATTCTTTCAAATTTAGATTTTTAACTCGATATCTAGTGCTTCCACTTGGTTAGATAGTTTTTATTGAATATTTTTCCTTAATCAAGTTTCAAAGTCAAAAATTACAATTCAGATATAAGCGACGTAACTTTTTGCATATGTCAAAATTTTATTTTATTTTTTGTTGGATCAAGGACTTCAATATCTGGTGCACTCATATTTTTCAATTTTTTTTTTGATAATATTCTATTTTTCCACATGTGAAGAACAAAGAAATTCATTTTCGATGAAAAACCTATGTTTAGTAAAACTTAAAAAACAAATACATAACAAAACCAAAACATATTAAAATTATATTCATTGGATAGCTTGCTGAGGAATACCATAATCATTTGAAATAAATTTTAAATGAATTCATTTGATCCCCAAAATCTAAATCAAAAGTGATTTTTTATCAGCATTTTGATAGGTGTAAAGGAGACTCATTATAGGTATGGTTTAAAACTAGCAAGGTTCTATCCAAGGGGGTTTGATCTAAGGTGATTTGATCAAACCCTCTTCAATTGGAATCCTTAAAATGGAACTTTTTAAGGCTTAAATCATTATATTTTCTAAAAATATGTGATTTGACTAAAAATTAAGTTCCTCTGGAATTGTAAACCACTATTATGACAACACTTTCGTCTATGTTGATGATTTAATCTTTACTAAGCTTGTTAGTAGACATAACCAAAATAGCCATGATGAAAGAGTTTGAAATAATAGATTTAGGATTAATGAGATATTTTCCATGCATTGAAGTTATTCAATCAATTACTTGTATTTTTATTTTTCAATCTAAGTCAAGGGCATGTGAAGAATATTTAAGATGATGAATTGTATTGTAGCACCAACTCTATTTGCAATAAGAGCTAAACTCAACAATGAAGACAAAGGATCTAATGTATTTGCTAGACACACTAGTAGGTTGGGAAGAGAATATTGAGATATATAGTAGAAAAAATAGAACATGGAATACTACATTCCACAACTAATGATTTTAATTTGATTTGTTATACATACAATGACTTTGTAGGTAGCATAGATGATATGAATATTGTATTTAGATATGTTTCTCACTTTGGATTAGGTGGTCTCATGGGCTTTAAAGAAGTGGCCCATCATAACAATTTCATTAGCTGAAATAGAGTGTGAAAATAAGTTATAACATCAATATCATGTCAAGCACTTTGGATGCATTGAGTATTATTAGATTGAATACGTGATTAAGAGGGTTCAACACTATTATTTTGTGATAACAAATCATCAATTGTATTACTAAAAACCATATTTTTCACAAAAGAAGCAAACAAATTGATACAAGGTACCATTTCAATAAAGAACTAGTAAACAATGAAAAAATTTACTTAGATTTTTATAGATCAAAAGACCAATTCGGTGATATATACCTAGAGGCATTAGAAAAAATTACTTTAAATGCCTAAGATAGAATTTGAGTGTTATAAATGTTGAAATAGTTTGATAGTAGAAATTAAAGGGGATGTTAAAATAAGTTAGTTATATTTCCACCATTAACAATTGTTGCCTTCAATTGTTAAATAAAGAGAAAATTATTAAACTTTGTTTAACTAGTTGTATAAAGACATTTAATCATGCAACAAATATTAAATAGGTTATAATTGATAAATCCTCTATATAATGAAGTATTTTGTAATGTTTATAATTATTGATTGAAAAGAACCAAAATGTTTATATAAATATTGTAACATTTCAAATTACCTCTATCCTCCTCTATTTTTAAAAAAGATATTAGTATGAAATATCACATCTCTAATCCATTGTAATCTTTTAAAATTTAAAATAAAATTAGTAATCACCAAACATGAAAATTATCCAATTTTAAGCGTGTCATTTTACGAAATCGTAGTCAAATTGTCACTGTACCAAATTCAAGAATAAATCCTGCGCCTAATTCATTAAGTTACTAATAACACACAGACTTCAGTTTTATCTATATGAACTTTCAACACTTCCTCCCTCACACCGAAGGCTTCCGTGAAATTGGGGCCTTTCTTCTTGCCCGACTTCCAATCATTTTCCCCTGCAAATTAAGATACAAACAGAAATCAGCACTTCAGATATTAAAATGATATATCAAACTGGTTTAACATAAGGCGAATTTCTAACAAATAGAGATCAGCAAGTATGGCTTCACAAGTTTCAATCTAGATCTGTAGATATTTTTGGTCCTTATTTTAAGGGAAAGAATTTTCTTTTTCTCAAGAAAATTCACACGATCCTTCAATGACTCTTTATATCTTATGCACAACATTTCTGAGGGAATAAATTCTAAGGAAAAACTTGTGATTTTACCAGAAGAAACTACAAAAAAATTGTTAAGATCGTTTTACCCGTTTGACCTCTGGACGAGAGCGATGTACATTTGCGAATACGGGCGTCTTGTTTATTTGCGTTGAGTTGTTAGTGCAGTTACCATTGTTAATGCAATCCCATACCATATTAGCTGTGTCAATGCCTGTTGATATAATACAGGTTACGCGAGTAAAGGATTTAAACGTACATTTTAGCTGTGTTAATATCTGTTGATGTAAGTGGAAAATCTGTTACCCGCTAGATAGGCACCATGCACATATCCATTATACTCTTGACTGGTATGTTCGCCGGTGAAGAATACAGGACCAACTGGTGCCTGCAAAAAGCAGTAACATTGTTATACAGGCTATGGAGAATTTGTTGCCCAAGAAAGGAAACGAATAATTAAAACATAGCTGAGCATTTTGCGGTGAAACAACCTGTAAACCGCGAAAATCTTGCTCGGAGACACCAATCGGCCAGTTTGAAAATGTCCCCTTGAAAAAACGATCGTGTCCCCATTTGGGAATCAAGATATCAGACATCTCTGGAATGTGGTTGCCAAACATCTTTCTTAAAACAGCCATGATTTCAGCTTTAGTCTCCTCTTCAGGCTGCTGTTCTATTCTTCGCGCTTCCTCGTCTTGTACAGTTACCATAAGAAGGTTCCCTCCAGGGTACTCGTTTTCCAAGTGCTGTCACAGTAATCAACAATCAACTATGTCATGCAAATAATGTTATAATAATCAATAATTTCTCCCAGTTTCCACGGTTGCAATGGAGAAAAATTAGGAATTAAAACTGCTGTTTGGATGCATGCATGTGTATAAATGCATGTGGATAATAAACAATAGCTTCCATGAAACTGCAAATAGGTTAGAAATTAGTTTAGTTTTATTTCTGTTGATAAGTAGGAGGTATTATGGTTCATAAGGCACAACACTTGCTGAAGGTTTTACAAATGGGGTTGCAAGTTAAGTGGGTTTAACTTTGGAGAAAACTTTGTGGTTAAGCATGCTTGAGTTGGAGTAGTATTGGGATGGGTGACGAAGGTCTAGTGCTTCACCTTTGTAAGCATCACCTAAATGCAATGAGTGCTAAGTGGACCATTCATTATCATGAGAGATGGGTTCTTGTGAACCACTACTCATGAAACATGGATGAATGAGTTTAACTCATAAAACTACACAGTTTAATCCTGATAGCAATATCACAATTTATTTCTGTTTGCATGTATCATTTTGCAATTCGAATTATTTGAACACCTCTATTTAGAGAGGCTTTTGTAATCTGTTTTTCATGAAATTGAAATTTGAATAAAACCTAAGTGTTGGTATTGCTCATTACTTATATTCTACTATGTTTTTGTTTTTATTGTCTCTGCCTTTTCAGCAAATAATCCGAACTAAAGAAAAAGGTCAAGATTTTACGAAAATGGTTTTTACCTGCCACAAACTGTAGTAACCTCTTCTCTCATGGGCGTACATGAAGAACTCCGTGCCTGGTCCTCCTATTGGCCAGAATTTGTAAGGGAACTTCATGAAGATCTTACAGTAGATCACCATATCCCATTTGTGTATTGCCAGCAGCTTCCACATCTGCCATATATACAGTGAAAAACTTAGTGAAGTATCGAACATTTAATGTTAACTATGTATTTTAATAGACTACCATATTCCACTTGTATATTGCCATCAACTTCCAGATCTGTCCCATAGTCATTCTTACTGGCAGAGAGGGCTTAAACTCGATAAGCTTTGTCTGCAGCACTCCCGCGCTAACGGATATAATGGCGTTCTTTGCAGTGTAAATTGAACCATCCTCTGCGGAGACCTTCACGCCACTATCACTATACTCGATTTGACGCACCACCTGCAACACAATGGCTGCTCAAACATCCGTAGGATTCAAAAAAACAAAAGGTTGTAAAAGCAATCTGAAAAGCATGATTTTTAAAAAACATTTTGGTAAAGGTTGTAAGGTGGAGATTTGAGGCGCAACCTTGTTTAGTTTGAGCCGCTTGTCAGTTATATTTCCATTGTTAGATTCCAGAAATTCTTGGGCCAATCCGTGCACAAGATGCTCGAATCCTCGGCTGTCTGCTACGAAGTAATTATCTTCACCAAAGTGTTCAAACGTTGCACCTGGCTCCACGTTCTTTAAGCTCGTTACACGCGGAGGTTCTGCATGCAAAAATCCCACCACATTTAATATTTATTTCATAGTTACCATTGGAATACAAGATGTCATTGGATAACAACCTCCAGTTTCAAAGTCGTAGAAGTAAAAGTCGATGGCCATCTCCAAAGGTGTCGTTGGAACACTGTATTACAGAAACCCAAAACATTCATATCCTTCAGTATGTCGAGACAACGGGATGATCTGCTTCATAGAGTATGCTTAAATGGATATACTTACCAGCCGAAAACACGTTGTGACCCTAAGATTGAGATGTCTTCCTCTCTATTTTGTGTTAATATTGAAGACAGATTTTCACTGTTCTCGGACGAGGCTATCGCTCTCTCGTATGGATTTGCCACCACGGACTGGGGCAAAAGGCTCCCCCTACAATTTGGATATACTTTAAATGACGATTTCATATTTACAATAGAGAAGTATAATACTAAAAATATTTAAACCCAATATAATTTCGATGTTGAAGCTAAGAAAATGGAAGACTTTAAATAAGTAGTTCAACAAAAAGTCACAGATGATTTGACATATAACTTAAAAATTTATTGAACTCTGGCCTCCCAATCACACTACCTACACATCAAAATATCACTAAAATAAAACTGTAATACCTATCTAATACACTGAAATTAAATACATTAAGCTCTTCTCTTTAAATACATTAGAC
Organism: Sequoia sempervirens; assembly: GCA_007258455.2. NCBI lineage: Eukaryota > Viridiplantae > Streptophyta > Pinopsida > Cupressales > Cupressaceae > Sequoia > Sequoia sempervirens. The sequence goes on from VDFB02121403.1 coordinate 28,223, forward strand.
TTACTCGCCATCATAAATATTCTTACTAAGATTGCCCCAATCAGATTTAAAGGTCCGGAGGTTGTATTTGTTAGCAAGAGTCCAGATGGGATTCACATTCTCTCGTGACCCTACGCCTTGCACCCAGTTTGCACCCATCTCTATGGGATACCCTCCCACAGTCTTCTTGTGCATTCTTCCGCCGATTCTATTCGTCCCCTCCAATATTACAAAATCCTTAATCCCTTTCTCAAACAAAGTCTTTGCCGCCATGATGCCTGCATCAAAGAGTGACAATAAAACAAAAACGAAATTTATACTCACTGACCTCAAACCCAAAGGTTAGAATATACCTGACATTCCTGCCCCAACGATAATAGTGGTCGCATTGGCAGCATCTGCTGAAGAGGATGAGCAGAGCATTAACGTTACCACAATAGAGAAGAGAGCAAAATTAGAGAAACCCATTCTACACATCTTGCACGAAAATTACTTTCTCTAACGACTATATTGTAGAAACACCACACCGTAGCTTGGAAAGATGTCTCTCCACGCCAGTATTTATGCGTAAAATTCGAGTGTTTTCTTCTGGTTTCTTCACCTACTATCTGAACTTACAAATTTCTGACATTCTACCATGAATACAATTTTAATGACCTGCCATATTACAGTCTAAATTATACGAAAGAATAGACAGTAGTATCCTATGCAAGCATGCCGATACGGACAAAAATCGACGGCGGTGCAACTGTTCCGATTGGTTTATTGTCTTATAATCGACGGCGGTGCTGCTATAAGAGTACGATGATAGCTTTTAATTCGTTGTATGGGTAAATAGTCATGATAGATGTGTTCGAACCACGAGTCACATGAAAAGACTGGGCCTACGGCCTCCTGAACTTATACGAAAGAATAGACAGTATCACTTCCAAGCATGCCGATACGGACTATAATCGACAGCGCTGCAACAGTTCGGGTTAGTTTGCAGTCTTTGACTAAATCCTTCCTTACCGTCTATCAATGGGTTACAAATTCATTGTATGAAAGTTTTTATTTCATTGTATGGGTAAATGGTATGATAGGGGAGAGGACCCAATAGTTGAGCATGTTTCAATAATTGTGATAGTAGTTGTTAATATAATGCCTAATAGTTGTGATAGTAGTTGTTTATATAATGCCAATATTTGTGACTTGACTACCCATAATTAAACAAAATGTATTCTTTTGATCTAAAAAGTAACCAATCATGTGATGCCACATCAGCGTTCAACTATCCATGATGTGAATGCACAAGTATTGGTAGCACTTTTTTTTTGGGCCTTTTTAGACACCTTGACAAAAAGCATGCTGATGTGGCATCATATTTGATGATGTGGCCCTGAAATGAAAGTTATAAGCAGGGGACTTGCCAAGTAAGCTGCTGTAAAAAATTGGGAGTGATTTGAATTTTCCACGTAGGATAATTAGAAGTGCAAAGTTAGGGTACACAACTACTGGGTCCTCTCCCCTAGATGTGTTCGAACCACGAGTCACACGGCCTTCTCTTGCAAACTTTAGAAATATGATAGAAGTTGAGCCTGTTCTAATAGTTGTTATAGCATTTGTTTATTTAATGTTCAATATTTTTAATATTAGCAATCACACTTTGGTGTGCAATGGGTACGCCAAAGAGGTGTGGGAGGTCAACTAGACAAGATTTTGGCCTATTTTTTGCACATTTATGTAGTATATGTTGGCTATGTGTGATACGTGTGAAGCCAAGTCTAACTGATTGGCTATGTTTAGTAAACTACAGTATCCTTTCTGCCACCAACAGTCTCCTCCTATGCATGTTTTGCATTTGAGAATCTTCTAGAAGAAGATGTTATTAAGCATTATGTTGTATGAGGATATATATTGGTGAAGAGTGGTGTATGAAAATGTACAAGAAACTGATATGAAATATTGAGTATCTCCTGAAAGTGGATGTAGCCATTTTATGGTGAACCACTATAAAATCTAGTGTCTTCTTCTCTGTGTTTTGGTCTTTCAATTTGTTTTTATTTTTCTGCAATTTTCTTTAATTTGTTTGCTCTAATTTCTCAACAATTGGTATCAGAGCTTTGGTAAAAAAAGTTGTTTTGAAATTGTGAAGAATTTCCAAGAAAATGGATGTAGAAGCTTTGCCTGATTGGGCTCGAGTTCTCATGTCTTGGTCGTGTGGTTATGAAGAGAGTTTTGATGAAGTAGGAGTTGCAGTGACAATT